>CABFVX010009082.1:0-20183 GCA_902151425.1 Timema shepardi
GTAGAATAGTTGGGAATATAACACAAAGAAGATGGGATTCTTTAATAATCGTTTTGTATGGCATATTATGGAAAATTTAATATTCTTTGCAGGCTATATACACAAAAATGAGCAAATTTCAAATGATAACATTAATATTGTAAGATAATGTTATGTAATCTGAAAATTTCAAAATCCTCAATCACACAAGATTAGAATGTAAATGTTTAAGAGAATATCACAACATGGCACCAAAATTAATGTAATACACAGTAGTTAACATTCTTTACTATTATAAACTATCACAACCGAACAAAACCTAACCTTCCAAGCATCAAAAACATATGTTTCATGAAATTCCAGGATCCTAAACTATTGTCCTAACTTTCTTTGACTGGCTACAATTATTTTAAAATGTTAATTTTGCTAATGTTAAAAATTTGTTTTGTTTTTTGTGTGTATAGGCGTAGATGGCAAAAATTATATTTCTAATAAAATGACATATAAAACCAAAATTAAAGAATCCAGGCCTATTTGGGCACTATTCACAAATAAGTACACTCAGTTTACCATGAAAGGTGGCAAGTTTACAATATGGTGCAACTTTTAAGATAGACATAATGTGATCCCTCAAAGTTTGACACCATTCGGGGTAAATGAAGTGTACATTATAGTTTCCTTTAAATGGGGTGTTTCCATAGTCTAAAGATCCAAAAGATTTAGAGTTACCTTTATATATGCTGTTTCTATCGTCCAACAAATCAAAAGATGCAGAAGATCCAACTGTCTGTTTGTATGAAGAGTGGTAAGATCTAAGGATAAATGAAGATATGTTTTCGGTAAGTATTATAGTGCAGCAACCTGATATGTTATTCTCACATTCTAAAAAGTCTGAACGCAGCCTATAAGGATAAATAATTGAAAGACTCGAAATACTCGAAGATGATGAAGTTGAACCAGAAAGTGGCTGCTCATTATTTGAATTATTAAGTTTTTCTTTGCTCAAATGTGATCCTAGTCCATCAATTTTCAACAACTCAGCTTGATTATTGGCTTTACTCTGAGTTTTGTTTACGAGAGTTTTATCTAAAACCTTGTGGTATATGACTTGAATCGAACTATCCATCGTCGAGATGGAACCATTTTCACTGAGTATGCAGTCGCTGCATGCATTTGACTTGGTGCACAGTTTTTCTTTGTGGATATTGTTTTGATTGGGTTCAATTTCCAACACTTTAGTGGTTGATGCACTTTCAAGACTCTGTGGATTCAAGACAAATCCGTATTTCTGTTTAACCTCGTCACGAGCGCCGCCAGGCAGTTTTCTCCGTGTCTTCTTCATGTACTTAAGGGTCATGTTGACCCAACGCTCTGTGTAGGACAAACTCTTCTGAAATTGAAGTCTTTCTTCCCAGACGATTGGTGTCTGCAAATCACCTGTTTAGGGAGCATACAAAAGCAGGTTAACCAATAATAGTTAAAAGGATTATTTTGAGCAACTAAATGTTCTATACTCCAAGCCTTACAATCAATATGGGCTTATAAATAGTCATACTAATACGGCAGATGTAAGGAAGGTACAATTTTAATGGAAATGTATCCACATTTGTGTAGTAAAAACCACCCTCGGTTACCTGGATAAGATTTGAGCCCAAATCTATACTCTTCTGGAAGTTAAAAGTGATGCCTTACTCTTCATGCCCCCCACCCCGCTCATTCAGCAATATTATGGATACTTAAGAGGATTTCACCAACCTACACCACACTTTCTCCTCTCACACCATTTGAGTGTTTAAGAAAGAGGTCCGTGTATAAGCTGAACGGGTAGTAAGAAGGGGTGTCAAGTATTATCTTTATTATGAAAGAGGTTCAAAATGGTTTCTAGTCTAGAATCTCGATGTAAGCAAAGAACAGTCATGCTATAATAATGCGAAACTCAAATATACCTAATGCCAAAATATATTAGGTTTGTGATGGTTTATAAATATTTTTAAGCATAAAAAAATAGTATGGTTCAAGTAGGCAAGCAGTTCTTTCAATGTTTCGGTGAACTGACCTTGCCTGCTATCATCATGGATTAGTTTAACAATATATCGACAGAATTCAGTTATCTTAGCAAAAAAATGCCGCCTCAATAACAGGGTGGCTACAAAACCTCTATTAGAAAATTCCTTGGCTTTCCAGGTTAATTTGTTCAATTTTTACTGACTAAACTTTTCAGGCTGTTAAGGGTTAAGGGCGATTTTTTTTCTGTTTATTACATTACAAATATATTTTTATAAAAAAATTAATACAAAAAAATTTCCTTTCCATCAAACAATTTCCTGATTTTTTGAGGAGTTTCCTGTGTCTAACAGACATGACTAATCCTATTGCAGAGCTGAGCACTGGAGACCACAATGAACAAGATACCAAGTACAATAATATCTAATATGTAGCTTGAAGTAATTTAAGATGTTTAGACAGTTTAAATAGATAGATACTTGTTTTCCCATCACTAGGTGACTAAGATGGTGATAAAAATTATATTTATTTCTCATATAATAATATAGAAAAACAGTTAGAGTCCCACCCTCTTTGGGTACTATTCCAGAGTAAGTACACTCTGTTTACCTTAAAAGGAGGCAAGTTTACCTTGACGGTTTATGATATAGTTCAGCTTTTAGGATATACATAATGTAATCCCCCAAAGACTCAAACATTTTGGGGTAAACAGAGTGTATCTTAGAGTTACCTTTAAATAGGGTATTTACATAGTCCAAAGAACCAAAAGATTTAGAGTTACCTTTAAATAGGGTGTTTCCATTTTCCATAGAACTTAAAGGTGAAGAGGATCCAACTTGGTGCTTGCTTGAATGTTTGGGAAATCTACGGATATATGTAGATAACTTTTTGGAATGTATTACAGTGCTGCTCTTTGATCCCCCAAGAGATTTATTTGAAAGTTTATTTTGATGTGTAACCTGAATCGAACTCTCTGGTGTCAAGTTGGAGCCATTTTTACTGGGTGGGCAGTCACTATGTGCAGTTGACTTGTCACACCGTTTTTCTTTGTGAATATTGTTTTGATTTGGTTCGGTGGTTGACGCACTCTCAAGGCTGCAGGTACAAGACGCATCCATGTTTCTGTCCGACTCCATCACAAACACTGTTCGGGATTCTTGTCTATACCTTCATGTACTGAAGGCTCGTGTTGACCCACCACTCTATGTAGGACAAACTCTTCCGGAACTGGAGTCTTTTCTCCCAGACAATTGGCACTGGCGAAGCACCTGTTAAGGTAGTACGCATAATCAGGTTAACCAATAAAAGTCAAAATAGATTGTTTTGAGCAACCAATAATAGCAAAAGGAATTATTTTGACAACTAATTTTTCTGTGCTCCACACCTTCTGATTATTTACACAAATGAGGTGAGGGCGAGATAGGAACCATTATATGGGAATATTCCCACATATGTTTAGGGAAAAACACCTTCTGTACACCTGGCTGATACCTGAACCTAAACCTTTCCACCACTGGAAGACCAAATGAGGTTCCCTCCATTTCTCTTCATGATGGTCCCATCTTAAACTCAGGATAGTTGGTTTGTCGGTTTGAAATATCTCAATTTTAACATAATATCAGGTCCATGCAACCTCTACCTGGCATGAAACCTCATTACAAACCCCAAATCTTGTCCGCAGTTCTTTCACACACCTTCACACTTTAGACTATCCCAAAAACTTTGCCTGGAATACTTAACTAACCAATTACCCTATAATTCTTACATTCATTCTTACTACCTTTGCCTTGGTGCAAAGGAACAATGACAGCATACTTCCTGTCTTGAGGAAAATTCAAAATCCTAGCACATACAATGAACAACTCACTCAATCTGGCAAAAAATAGCACTTAAGGTGGGGATGTAAGAGATACAAAAAAAAATAAGACAGTGTTTTTGCTGTTTTGTTTCAAAACTTCCTTTTGTCAAAATAAATCAAATATTACTTAAGTTCAGCCATAGAGATTTTCTTCCCATTGTGACCTCAAAAGTATTTCTTGAATATCTGTCAAGTGTGTCATGGAATTTAATTACAACTTTTTCTCTTCATTTAAAAAGTATGTCATCTAATGCCACTGCTAAGCTTATGACAGATATTTAACAACTGTTTATACTGCCATGTGAAGAAAATTAAATTTTATGTTTCTGCTGGAGGAATATATTATTTATTTTGGCAAGAGAAAAAATGTTTTGATATAAACACTGGTCTTTCCTCGCGTTCCTTACATCCCCACCTTAAACATTTCACTCGTGATTTTATCTACACCAACAACTTTGACATTCTTTAACACTTTCATGATTTATATGGAACTTAATGTAGTTGGTTAAAATAAAAAAATCACTCGGATATTCTAAATGTAATTTATACATTAATCTTCGGTGTATCTATAAAGTCTAGAGAAAGTTTAGTAAAATGTATACAAAGTTTTAGTCCACAGTTTAGAACTATTTTGATAACATTTAATATATTTCACTAGTTTTAAAATGTTTGTAAGGTCTACTAAATATCACAGAAATTAAAGTCTTAGGATTTTTTTTCTATTAGTAGATCTTATTTATTCAAAATTTGTTTTATTTCATCATCACATCAACATAATTCCAGGACAATAGTGATAAAGTGATATGCCTTGATGCAATGGCTGGTAGCTCTGGTAGTTCTACCAATTCAAATCTCTATCAAGTTGATGTTACTTAGTCCTACACATATGACTACAGGACTGAGACAATCTTTGCTGTGAGAATCGAGTATGTTAGTCGAGTTCCCTAGCACTAAGACAATCTTGCCTTTAACAGCTTTTTGTCCGAGTCATACTATAGTCCATCTACATTTAATTAAATGATCAAATAGGCATTACGAAGGAAAAATTTAGAGGAAATACATCACACTAGGGTGGAAAAATAGTGAGTAACCATTTAAGATAAACCACCTTCAATACATAGGGCTAAAATTCAAACCCCAACTTAGTCACAAGCAGCAAACTAGACTAAATTACTTGACATTTAGTCTCTATGCCCATCAGTTCAGTTGTACTTTCAGAAAAACAAAACAAAAAACACTGCATCGTACTACCTGTTCAGGTTATACATATGTTAAGTACACACATGTGGTAGGGATGAGAAAGGTGGAATTCAGATGTAATCTACTGAGGTAAAGTGGGAAACCATCTAGGGATAACCCCCGTCAATACACCATATATTAATTCGAATCCAGATCTCCCCATCATTGGCATTTCAGTCTAATATGAGAGTGACACGTTAGACTTTGCGACCACCAATGCACGTTAGACAAGTTTTAAATATTGGTTTAATTTTAGATGTCGCATAATATGTTTATTTGGTTATTCTGTAATAATCTATTTGCTATCTTCACCAGTGGTCTTAGTTATCATTCTAGCAATATACTGGATTGCTGGTGAAGGGGAGGTTTGGGTTCAAATTCTGTCTGGATTTATTAAATGTTTTTTTCTTAAATGTTTACCCACTTTTACTCCACAAAAATGTGGGTATATTTCCTTTGGATTAGAGAATCCTAATCATGAGTCATATCCACCAACACTCAGAGAAAAAGATTATAGTGTCAAATATTTTCAATACAAACAGTAGAAATGAGTAAAATTGACAAATTGCACAAATTTACAAAAACATGGCTTTGTAAGGATGGGGCAGAAAATGTTAACACTATATATCTTTACTATTTCTACTATTAAATGCTTCAAATTAAACTTAAAATAACAACAAAATATTGACTACCTTATACATAGCCTTGAATTATTCATTATTTTAAAACAAAGGTTTTTTCTCTGATGGCCACCATTATGTGCCATAAACTGTTGTATGCACTCCTTGAAACTAGATACGACTTTGTGAAATGTCTCTTGGGCAACTTCCACAACAATTCATTATATCCTGAGTTGTTTTTGGGTGAGTCATGTAAACATGACTCTCTAACATTTAACATGCCCCACAAGAAAAAGTCCGGCGCTGTTAAGTCTGGTAAATGTGGTCACCAGATGATGTCCCTAAATCATGAAACGAAATACCCAAGAAACATTTTGTGAGGCACCTCCATTGATGATCGACCTTTCTGATCCCTGAATTGCAATTTAAGGGAATAGATACCAACCAACAACATGTGGTTCCAGCAAGATGGGTCCATACAGCATAAACATCAATGGAGGTGCTTCGCAAAATATTTATTGGGCACGTTTCACAATTTGTGGACATTGCCTGATCAAGTTCTCCAGACTTAACAGCTGTGAACTTTTTATTGTGGGGTCTGTTAAAGAGTCATGTTTACCTGACTCACCCATAAACAATTCAGGAAATGAAAGGAAGAATTTTGGCGGAAGTTAAAGAAATTCAACACGGATATGTCTTATTGTAACAGCCTTAAGACCATTTAGGTTTGACATTCGAATGTCACGGCAGAAGTGCACTCTCCCCTCAAATTAAATTTCTGAGTATGACTCTGAGGGGTTGAGGTACAGACCGACCAAAGATACAGACCAAATTATTATCATATTATTACAGAGAAAATGCTAAAAACTATTTATTTATTCAAAGCACTGTAAACAGCAGTTAATACAACTTTCACCGAAAAGAAAAATATTAATTATTGTAGTAGACAGAGAAGAGCTCTAAACTCATGACTTCCATTTATTCAAACTCCTGTATATGGTTGATGACCGACAAGTTTCAAGTATACCGTTCTCTCCCTGCCCCCATCATACTGTAAGTCTCAGGATTTGTTTTGTTTTTCCAAATGAAGGTGCAAATAAATAGGAAATACCAATAACAATATTTGATGGGGAAGCTTGCAAGAGTGATATCCTGGATGAAAACTGGCGAACTAAGTGTAACTAAATGTCTGGTTACAGCAATTTTAAATACTAGCCCTGGAAATAATTTATTTTGTGGCAGTGGTAAAAATATGAATAATTTTTAAAATTGCACTCTCTAAACATAGTAACGTTATTTTTTAATAACAGGATGGTCAGACAGCAGTGTGGGGTAGAAGTGAGGTGAATAAAGAAGAAAATCAGTCAGGAAATGGGTGTGGACTACTCATGGGTGTGAAGTCCCATTTTATGATTTTTTTAATTAACGGAAATTGATATTTGACACAAATTTTTGCAAACATAAATAAGCTACATAGAGAGTCAAATAAAACAAAAATAAACCTTTAAAACAAAATAAGTAAAAGACTCACTCACACACTTAAGAGTGAGATTTGCCTGTGGAGAAATTTGAAATTACATTTAGATTTGAAGAAAAGTTTGAACTGGTGCTTAGGTGTTTATTGTTCTAAAAGCTATCATACCCCACTCAACTAGTGCATGGCAGAGGGAGGAGCAGTGAGGATTATTGGAGGAAAGGTTATGTTCACAAGTCAAAGTGAACAATAACTTGTATTTCATTTGATTTTATGTCTATTCGCCTTCTCACATAAGTAAAATGTTATTTTTTTTACTTTATTGTATATAGAAAGTATTGTAACAGTAAACATTTTTGTCCTCGATATTATGATGGATCTTGACATTTTATGTGTCCTCCCAAATTCAATAAATGAGCATTACAATTATTATTTGCATTCTAGACGATTTGCATGAATTTAATGAGCCTAATTTATTAAATTTATGTTTTAGCTTCCATACTAATTTTTTTATATATATACATACATACATAATGTAGAACCCACTCACCGAGTGACCTACTTACTAATAACCCTATATCCACAACCCCTGGGCCTATAACATTTTGTTGGAAGAATTCTTTTAGTCCTAAGGCAATAGATAAGATGTAATTTTTCAAAACTCAACTGCAAAGGGGTAAAAGAACGGTTGAAAGTTATACAAATTTACTGATGTATCTTTTGAACCAGCGGACATAAACCTTTGAAATTTCAAATGATTCATTCTTAAATTAGGTGAAACGATGAAGGGTTTTTAAAATGTAAATCTTTAAGAGGGTGAAAAGGGACAGAAAGAGGTAGGAAATCTCATGCCCTCTGATATCGACAGGCTTTGATATTTGGGGGTTGTTCAGGTCAGAGAATACAAATATGACATTGATTTGTGTAGGACACTCATAAACAGAGAAAATGCTAAAAACTATTTATTTATTCAAAGCACTGTAAACAGCAGTTAATACAACTTTCACCGAAAAGAAAAATATTAATTATTGTAGTAGACAGAGAAGAGCTCTAAACTCATGACTTCCATTTATTCAAACTCCTGTATATGGTTGATGACCGACAAGTTTCAAGTATACCGTTCTCTCCCTGCCCCCATCATACTGTAAGTCTCAGGATTTGTTTTGTTTTTCCAAATGAAGGTGCAAATAAATAGGAAATACCAATAACAATATTTGATGGGGAAGCTTGCAAGAGTGATATCCTGGATGAAAACTGGCGAACTAAGTGTAACTAAATGTCTGGTTACAGCAATTTTAAATACTAGCCCTGGAAATAATTTATTTTGTGGCAGTGGTAAAAATATGAATAATTTTTAAAATTGCACTCTCTAAACATAGTAACGTTATTTTTTAATAACAGGATGGTCAGACAGCAGTGTGGGGTAGAAGTGAGGTGAATAAAGAAGAAAATCAGTCAGGAAATGGGTGTGGACTACTCATGGGTGTGAAGTCCCATTTTATGATTTTTTTAATTAACGGAAATTGATATTTGACACAAATTTTTGCAAACATAAATAAGCTACATAGAGAGTCAAATAAAACAAAAATAAACCTTTAAAACAAAATAAGTAAAAGACTCACTCACACACTTAAGAGTGAGATTTGCCTGTGGAGAAATTTGAAATTACATTTAGATTTGAAGAAAAGTTTGAACTGGTGCTTAGGTGTTTATTGTTCTAAAAGCTATCATACCCCACTCAACTAGTGCATGGCAGAGGGAGGAGCAGTGAGGATTATTGGAGGAAAGGTTATGTTCACAAGTCAAAGTGAACAATAACTTGTATTTCATTTGATTTTATGTCTATTCGCCTTCTCACATAAGTAAAATGTTATTTTTTTTACTTTATTGTATATAGAAAGTATTGTAACAGTAAACATTTTTGTCCTCGATATTATGATGGATCTTGACATTTTATGTGTCCTCCCAAATTCAATAAATGAGCATTACAATTATTATTTGCATTCTAGACGATTTGCATGAATTTAATGAGCCTAATTTATTAAATTTATGTTTTAGCTTCCATACTAATTTTTTTATATATATACATACATACATAATGTAGAACCCACTCACCGAGTGACCTACTTACTAATAACCCTATATCCACAACCCCTGGGCCTATAACATTTTGTTGGAAGAATTCTTTTAGTCCTAAGGCAATAGATAAGATGTAATTTTTCAAAACTCAACTGCAAAGGGGTAAAAGAACGGTTGAAAGTTATACAAATTTACTGATGTATCTTTTGAACCAGCGGACATAAACCTTTGAAATTTCAAATGATTCATTCTTAAATTAGGTGAAACGATGAAGGGTTTTTAAAATGTAAATCTTTAAGAGGGTGAAAAGGGACAGAAAGAGGTAGGAAATCTCATGCCCTCTGATATCGACAGGCTTTGATATTTGGGGGTTGTTCAGGTCAGAGAATACAAATATGACATTGATTTGTGTAGGACACTCATATGATGGGTCTCAAGGTGTATTAGAGAAAAGGGGGTAGGCGACTCAAAACTTCCTTAGTTTAGAATTCCTATGTGGCTTAGAAAACTTGTACATTTAAAATATTTCTTTACAGCCTGGAACTGTTATGGAATCTCTAATTTTTTCGATCTTTTCTTGGAATTTTTTAGGTTGTCCTGGAAATTCCTTTTTCACCTTTTTTTTAAATAGGTCAGTATATCATGAGTAAACAGTTGTAAGCCAGTAGATTAAATTTCCAACATATCTGAGGAAATTCATAAGGTGTCTGAATCCCTTTAAATTTTTTATCACGCTACTGAGTCTATCATTAATATAAAACTTGGTTGTATTATTGTCACTTTTATAAATCTTACTTTGTTTTGTAATTTACATATCATAAACTATCATACACAATATGAATAGTGGTGAGAGGTTCATTGAGTAAATTGCAAGTGCGGGAAAGGGCGGGGTGATTGCTATAGCTAGAAGAAAACTTTTAAGATGAGGTAAATATAGGCTAAAAGGTTGAGAGAAAACTCCAAATAAATGAATCTTAAAATTCGAAATTTCTTATTGCTTAGAGTTAGGTGAAAAAATGGGCTCAAGGGGTTCAAAATTTACAAAACTATAAAACTACTTTTTTATGTGGGAGAAAACTGAAATTCAGCAGGCCATTTAGGGTACCATTCTCAATAACTATTTAAGTCTCTACATTCTATATTCTATTTAAAAATGGGATTTCAGGAAAAAGGTGGAAAAGGAGAAGGTTCAAACATTTTTTAAGTGGGATGGAAAATTTAAATTTGGGGGGGCAATTAGAAATACAACTCCATATAGCCAATTTTTTTTTTTATTTACCACAGCATCTTACTAACTGTTCAGTTTATACGCTTAAGTACTAATTATGCTAATGGTTAGGAATTGGGAAGGAATAAAATTTTATATTTATAAGTAGAAGTTTGAGAAATGAGGGAGGGGTGCTGTGGCAGGGGTTAACATTTCTAAAACTACTAGAATAAACTACTTATCACAGTATTAAATGAGTGACATGTCAGGCGGGGATTAGGACTACCACAAACTGTATAAAGATCTGAATTCTTAAATTTTCAAATGAAGGAGCAGATAATGAGGAGGGTGGGGCCACTAAAAACTTCCAAAGCCAAAATAAAAAACACTTTAAGGAGCGGCAGAAAATTGAAATTTGGCAAATAAGTTAAGTAGGCACATTAAAAATCTATATATTATAATCAAATAGTATTGAAATTTTAAATTGGAAATGTGTAAACTGAAGAAGAGGAACGAGGGGGAAGTATATTGAAATCTTTAGAAAATAATTAGAAAATCTACTTTATTTTAGATTATTTAAGAAAATTTATGATTATTTATTATTATTTGAAGTATAATTCTGAACTGATTAATTATATCTATATCACCACACGAGAATTTCTATGAGTGAGAGCGAAAGGGCCTACCAATTTTGCCTGGATATATATTATCACATAACTTCCAGGGTTTTCTTACATGCCGCAATCGACATGGAACCAACAACTCTACTTTTCTTTCAATGGAAGTTGTGCTATTAATTTTTATTGCTTAAGAAAAATCTATCAACCTCGGCTGGGCTTGAACCTAAGAACACCGGGCCCTGAGGCGAGCACTTTACTCCAAGACCACTGAGTCCAACAAGAAAATTTAGATTTGCCACATTGGTAATAGAGCCGCACATAACCAGAGGGTAGAGAATTGGGGGGCCCTAAAAATTCACTAGACCGGTTAAAATAAAAATTTTGAAATAGAAATCTTTAACTTAAGGCAGATGAATAATAAATAAAAATAAACTAATATAAAAAATGTATTTTAAAGTGGCTCTAATAGTATTGCAAATATATAACCTAAAATTGAAGGATAAACTAACACCTATTTAAGTGTGACATGCCAGTTTATATTAACAAATTCTGGTGACATAGTTTGAAGAACGTCATTTTATTTGGGAAATCATAATGCTCAATATGTAATATGTTTATATAACAAAGTCTATTATTTCATTTATGCTATTTGGTGGAATTTGATGCTCTTTTTTCCAACACGTTTCTATAACAATGTTATTACTTTATTTCACTTATATTATAATCCTGCTTTGGTGAAGATTGTGTCGTCTTTGGATTGCATTTTTGTGTGTGTAACTCACTTTGTGAACTATATAATACTATATATATATATATATATATATATATGTTTTAATTGCCATAATTACTTTGTGATTGCTATACATCCAAATATGATATAGTTTGCTGCAGCTTACCCATGTGAAGAACGGCCCAAACTACTAATATTTTCTAAAACAAGATAACAGATCTAGTGTGCAGGGTCCATTCAATTTGGATTTGACAGAATTTCATCTTGATATCAAAAACATGAAATAAGTTGGCTTTCTGCAGTTGTCTGTATGTATAATTTACTCTCTTTATCCTGAAATGTAGCTTACCTTCAAGGCGTGCCACACTATGTGCAACTTATAAGCTAGTGACATACTGTAATCATATAATTAACATTGGAAATATTAGGTGACACTTTATTTAGGGATATAATGTGGATATCTAAACAATCATTACTATTGTGATGAAAATTATTATTTGTACAGGTCCTGAATGGATAATAAGGTGCAGTGATGGAAAAAATATGATATTTAATATTTGTAGAAATTCATTAAATGCTTTAAAATTTATGTTACCCTTCTCAATGCATTAAAAATATAATGATCTGATTGGAGGACATCATAATGCTGGCTCAAAAAACAAAATCAACTATGAGAAAACCATTTATTTAATTATATCTATTAATTCAATGGTTGAGATTTAAGGGCACTACTAAAATATCACTTTATATTCAACATGGTAACTGGTGCAGGTTACTCTAGTTAACATTGAGAATTTCATTCCCTAATCTACATTTTAAACTACATTATTTTTTATTTAGATACATTTATTTAAAAGTTGTTAAGCACTGATATCTAATTCATAAAACTTTTACTTGGGTACTTTTTTTTAGGCAATATAATTATTTTGGTTAAAATACTAATAAATTACATTTGTGGAGTAACAGGGACAACATCTAACCCTAACTTAGAGACCTGATGATGGCGTTCATACGTCGAAACATGTAGTCTGTCAACCGGCCCTCTGGCATCCAAGGCTTAAGGAGAGGAATTAAAACCAGCTAAGAAACACCTAAATACTCAAATCTTTTTTGTATCAATTGTCTCATTCTACTTAATTTAGACTCTGTTTCAAGTCTTCACTTATATTTATTGTCTCTAACCTATAGTAAATTAAGTTTTTTGCATAATTTCCCTGTTTACTACCATTGGTCAAATTTTTAACTTTTCCTTTTGACAACTCTGGTTCTATCTTAACATTACCTTTAAACTTAATGTTAACCTTTTCACTATAATCGTATATCTTACTTAGTAATGTTTTATTCATTAACATGTAATCTCAGAATATGAGATTTTTAGTTGTATGTAGTGTCTAATTTTAATGTTTTTTGTATTTTAACCTATTCCACATTTATCATGTTCTTGTTCTACCTATTCCCCTTACGTTAATAAGAATTATAAGTTAAACTTTTTGCTATAGGTTTGCCATTATTCTATTCAGTATATCTTTTCTCCTATATAATGTAATATGTAGTTCAGACTTGTTACTATCCCTTACTATTCTCACTTTTATAATCTCAATATGGTTTTCTCTAATTAAAATATTGTTCTATATTTAATGTTTTCCTTATATTTCATACAAATTATATCTTTTAACTTATAATCAGACCCTTTGTTATTGTTTATTGGGTGTTACTTGAATAATCAATTAGTATCATTGATTAAATAAAGTTGAATATTTTATTTGGGAATTATTAACAATGGTATATCTCAGATAGGAGCTGATATTTTAAAAAATATTTTCACATTTTACACTTATATAATTAGTATAAAGAAAATATATCAACGTCTATATTACATTAAAATGTTTTATGAAATGCATTAATGATTATATTAATCTTAGTCTGTCATTACTGGCTAAAAATTATTTTGAACTACATAACTTTAAAAGAATATTATATAATTCACCTCTTTTGGTTCTAACAATGGTTAAGGAAGTTAAAGAACCCTCACATAACTAATATAAACAATCAATTTGGCAAATCAATTCTCCCGCTAACAAAGGTCTCAGTTTCAGCTTGTCTGGACCATCGATAACAAAGAGGTCGAGCTCAAATCCTGGCTATATGTATTAAATGTGGCTATCTGAACTTGTATTTCCCTCTCGTTTTACCCATATGCGAGTACCCTACCAGTGAAATATACCTTCCTTTTTATAGCTACTTAATTATTTTAAAGATTCAGATCACTTGAACAAGTTGTTAGATGTGGGACATATTAAGTAACTGGTAGAAACCAAGTTAATCCAAGTAAAATAAATTAACAAACTTTATTTTTAAAACTTAAGGCCTATTTTATTTACTTCTTATAAATTAATATATTCATTATGGACACTTCATATGAAAAAATCTAAATTATCTTATTTTAATACTTACCAATACGAATGACTTAAGTCAAGGGATGTGATTAAACAGCATAAGTTATATTTAACCAGGCATATATATATAACCTCTAATTTCCTCCGGGGTTGTTAATAATAATAATAATAATAATATTTAGCACCGCGTTTTACTACCCTTTCGGGTTATACGCTTTAAGTACTAATTACTCTAATGGATTAGGAATTGGGAAGGTCTAATTAGAGGATGTGAACCCGAATTTGCGTGGAGGGAGAGTGGAAAACCATTTAGGAAAAACCACTCCCAGTTCACCCGACCGAGATTCGAACATCAATCTCCCCGTCCTCAGCAGTCGGGCTCAACATGACAAGCGTGTTAGCCAACTACGCCACCGAGGCGGGTCCCTGGGTTGTTGAATGGGCTTACATTCCTAAATGTAATGTGGGAAGTCGGAATCTACCTTGGTGTGAGCCCAGTGTAGTGCAGTGAGTGTAGCTAAATTACAAAATCCAGAGCTTACAACTCATTCAAATTTTTCACTTATTTACACAACGTGTCTACACATTCTTAACCTAATTATAAAATTCCAGGTTTTTAAAACAAGATTTATTTTCTTCGCACAACTCTTTCCTAATATTCCTCAGTAAATGGTGATTTTTACATCTATTACGACAATGATAACCAATTTTTTTTAATGTGTTAGAAGCTTTAAAACATCAGTACTAAATATATTAGGTATTATTTGTGACTGTGCAAATGTGGCATGAAACGCAAACAATAGGTATTGCATTGTGTAACCATCCGAGAACAAATTTCTAAGCTATTTTTCAGTGTTTAGGTGCAAAATTAATGTTATCTTTAAAGAAAGTATTTAATTCCCTGATTTATTGTGATTCGTTTTCTCTGCCTTTAGCCACTACACTAATGGGATGATGATTATTATTAATATGTGTTCATCTTAGGACAGGTCGATTCCTTTTGTCAGTGAACTTAAGACCGCCAATGGGTCCTGTACTCTCCCTCCTCTTTCAGCTCCCAGAATTTTCTTCTTTCCTTCAAAACATATAATATTTGAATCTTCCTTCTTCACAGCATTTGTTTGAAGGGATGGTGAGAAACAATTTTGAATGAGCCATATCAAAACCCCCGCAGGGGTCCAAAGATCCCTCATCATCGGAAGACAAGAAACTGGCACTTTTAGTCCTTGAGTGTGATTTGTTTCACTCTAAACAACCAATTGTCTGCATGTGCATTTTCTCTTAGCATATCTCTACATATTTACTCTCTGATATTAATAAATATCAACACTTGCGCTTAACATAACAATAAACAAAATATTTTATTTTAGACATATATTAAATAAAACAAAGTAAATTTCCTTTGAGCTTCTTGTGATCTTTAGTATTAAAGAGCTATTTTTCTATGATTAGGAAGATTTCTCCCAATTTTTTTCTACGCCATTTAAAATAAATTCACAAGTAGGCCTAATATTATCACAACAGTAAACTTGCACATGAACAATTGTCCCCCAGCAGGTCTGTTAGTAGCCTTCCTGGTAAGGATCAATGAAAGATTTACGAACCTTAAGCTCTCTGAGTGACAGCAACCAAGCATACTTAAAGAGCTTTTAGAAATAATAATATTATTATTATTATTAGCACCGCGTCTTACTATCCGTTCAGGTATATACACACTTACACTAATGTGTAATCGTAGGGCGATTGTGAGATGAAATGGAGGACCTACAGTTTAACGTGGAATCCGAACCACGTTGGAGGCCTGGCATTCCTCACATTCACAATATATCTTGTCAGAGGTGAAGGAAGGGTTTGGTAATCAGATAAATTTGTGCCGGGAGCGAGGATTGAACCCCGCCGCCAGCACAGAAGTCTGACACCTTACCCCTAGACCACCAGGTCACCTAGAAAGAATAGAAGGTAGTGTATAAATCCTTATCTACATTTCAATTTTAACTAGCATTATGTTGAAATAGTTTAAACGAGTTAATTTAGTTATGATGTGACTATACGATTGGAAGCGTAAACAATTTGGGGTAAAACATAGTTGATTAAAATTAAACTTACTTCTAATTTCACCATTTGATGCTAAGAAAGTATATTAATTTCTATTTAATTGTTCATAGATTAACTAGGTGTTTTTATTTAAATTTTGACTATGCCAAGACCTTCACTATAATGCTACCTACAATTTGATAAAGGCCTAAGACAAATTTTGCTATCATTCAATGTAAATGAAATCAAAGCATCATAGGAGTAACCTTTGGTTAAATGGGATTAATGTGTGCTGTATGCTGCCTCATCTAATGTAAGACTCCTTCTTAAGTGACCTTTCAGCTATATTCTTTAACATGGAATTGAAAGCTAGAACTAAATATTTTTCATTTATGTCTATCCACATCAAACAACTTAAATGTGCTGAGCAGTTCATCAAACACATCTCTTGCACATAAGAAACATTTTAAAGTGATCATATTTTTGGTACACAGTAATTATAATGGTTTAAACATTAAAAAAAAAGCCAATCGAGTTTAACTTAACCTATCATGTGTAAATAAATACAAATTGACTATTTATAAGAACATGCATAAAAACAGAAATTAGATGAGTTTTTTTTTACATTTTAGAATTTAATCTAATTGGTTTTGCTAAATATAGAAGTTCACTTATGTTGTGTAAAACTACTAGAAAACCTTTAATTGCTCATAATTTGACACAATATAAAATAATTAATCTTGTGCCCAACTCATACTATCCCCAAAACTATAATTTATAAATAGGGTGTCCAGGGACTTGAAAGCAGGGAAAAGCCAGGGAATTTGCTTATTCAAGAAAAAGACAGACAATTTGAGCAGATATCTAGAATTGCCAATTGGATTTGAAGTTTACAGAATAAATTGGGGGAAGTTCATTTTAGCTAAAAAAAGAAATAATGCTTCCATTTGTTAAACAATCATGATAATTTTAGAATGCACTTTAGATTAAATATGGTTCAAATGTCTTCATTATATTAAAATTGATCTTTAAAAAAAAGTACGTATTAGAATCTACATATGGTTTAAGATTTAAAAGTTGTCTTGCCAAATGTATGTAATGTCAACTTTACCCCTTTCCTCCTGTAGGCCTAACGTTTATTTTTATTAAACATGGTTGGAAAGATACTTTGAAAGGAACATTTAGCCACTTTCTCGATTTATATATTAACCTTTCACAGAAATAAGATAACTTAGTTCAAAACTATACCTACGATATTTACACTATCAAATTAGACTTATAACAATCACGTTCACAATGTAGGCCTACAACTTGCATTAGTTTAGTAATGACAAATCATTTTTAACATCGTAAGACATGGCTTAAAATCGAGTTATTCATGCAGGAACACAAATATTTATGTTGATTTATCTTTTAAACATCTGACTTTGAACGTTAGAATAATAATATACTGTCATTGTTGGATTAGCAATTGTACTTGGCACACATCACATGACTTGGAAGCTCGAAGATCACATGACTTTGAAATAAAGTGTATATCAGTGTAGCCAACTCAATTTACCATAATACACATAAACGATCAAAATGATTATATTTCCCGTTAAATATTACATAAATAAAGCTAGACTTCCAGAAAGATCAAAAAACATTAAAAAATAGTGGTTGCATGCAAATAGTGAAGGAAAAGTATTATTAGTATAAATTATAGTCTAGTCAATTGATGTTCCTTGATCTCTGTCACACATATTTATTTTTGTGTGTAATAGATAGGTATATTATTTTCACTAGGTTTAGCTTTTATTAATCGTTTCAAAATGTTTGTGAAACAATTAAAGTTAAATAATATGAAATAGTCCAGGATAACACTAATTTTAACTTGAAAGTTATCAGTCATACAGTGATGATACATGGAATCAGCACGTCCTATAAGAGTGTGCACCCCATGTCAGTGACTGACCACCAGGATGTGACCATAGATAAGGGAGAGTGACTGGTTACAAAAATGTTGAAACAACGCGGGGCTCGAGATTTGGATAGTGGACCAGCCACATTTTCGAGTCTACTGCGCATCACCAGCAAATATCGTTATTTTTTAAATCCATGTTTTATAATATCTATATATTTATTATAATATCATTGTTTTTGTTTAAAATTTGGATTTCAATATCAAGTAAATTTAGGGTAAAATTTCAATCAATATAAAGTAAAATTGATATCTCAAGGTTGGTCACATGTACTGGCTTGTTGTTTGTTGTTTCGTTAGAGTTATATTATTATTATAAATTATTATTAGCAACGCGTCTTACTACCCGTTCGGATTATACGCACTTACGCTAATGTGCAATGGTAGGGTGATTGTGAGATGAAATGAAGGACCTACAGTTTAACGTGGAATCCGAATCACGGTGGAGACCTGGCTTTCCTCACATTAACAAGATGTCTTGTCAGAGGTGAAGGAAGGGTTTGGTAATCAGATAAATCTTTGCCGGGACCGAGGATTGAACCCCGGCCGCCAGCATAGAAGTCTGACACCTTAACNTGTCAGAGGTGAAGGAAGGGTTTGGTAATCAGATAAATCTTTGCCGGGACCGAGGATTGAACCCCGGCCGCCAGCATAGAAGTCTGACACCTTAACACCTAGACTACCAGGTCACCTTTCGGTAGAGTTGTTTTTGTCTAAAATTAATTTAAGTATTTCGTATTTTGGAAGGGAATATGCGCTGATTGGCTAGGATTGTATTTATAATCGTTGCTTACAAATTTGGTAGGACGTAGTTTTTAAATATGGAGCCTAAGGAGAGAAATAACTCTTCAGACCTAGAGCCAATCTATTTGTATAATTGTGACGCAGGTGAACCTTCAAGTGGGGGTTTGGGTGATGAACCCTTATTGGAACTTGAGTTCAGTAACAGGGAAGAAATATCAACCCGTTCACTGGAGGTGTTAACTGAGAATTTGGAGGTAAAATATATTGTGTTGCCCAATATAATGGAGACGGGTGAGGTTAGCAATGCCAGGGTTGAACCTAATTTTATGGATATGTTCCAACAACTTCTGTTGGCAGCTAGTGAACAGAAAGCGGCGCTTACCAACCTGAACACTAAGTTTGAGAACCTGGATTTTAAGTTATCAACTCAAATCGCTAGCTTAGAGGTAAAATTGTCCACTAATGTGGGTGAATTTAAACAGGATGTAGAAGAGAGGTTTACTAGGTGTACTGCTGATATTGCTATGAACACCAGTTTGATCACCAATTTGGACCACAAAGTAGATTCACAGGTCCAACAGTTAAATGTATGGGTAAATGACAATGGAATGGGATTAATGAAGGTAATCGAGGAAGTGGAGGTCCACAAGCTCGAAGTTATTCAGGTGAAGGATGCTATCCAGGTGGTTGAAGTCAGGGTTGACCATCAGTTGGTTCAACACACCAAGAGCATCGGGAGCCTAGAGAGTAAAGTATCGGAAGTATTAGAGCCAGAGGTAGGTCTAATTAGGAATAGGCAGGACATAATAGAAAAGGACCTGTTAGAAGGGGAGGAGAGGGTTCAGAAGATAGAAATTATGAACGCAGGAAATGGTCAGGTCAAGTGGGACGAGGCCAGATCAATTTTTGAGCGGGGTTGGGACACTTTAAGTGCAGACCAGCTAGGAGTGGAGAAACATGTCGAAGATAATCGTAAAGCCATAGAAGAGCTAAAGGGTGGCCCCTCAGGCTTACCTGTATTTGTGTCTGGGATTGGGGGAAAGATTACAGAGAGTGAAATTCCTTGTTATGAGGGAAAAGGGAACCAACATCCTAGGCGTCACCTAAAGAAACTCAGGGCATTATTTGAATCATCCCGGGTCACAGAGATTGAAAAGTTGAGGGTGGCCAAGGCATCAGTGTGGGGGATGAGTAGGAACTGGCTCCTCATGAATGAGGAGAACTTGGAAAATTTCT
>CABFVX010009083.1:0-20182 GCA_902151425.1 Timema shepardi
TCCTTCATATTTCCTTTCCAGGGACTGCTGCTAGATTCAATCCTTCACCTTTCCTTTCCAGGCCATTCTTCTAGATTCAGTTCTTCACTTTCTCTACCAAGATTAGTACTAGTGGAAGCACATTTAAGATAAACTTCAATCTAAAGAGGACAACCTAAAACAAAAATACTGTTAGAAAAGTCTTACAAGACAATAAAAGTGGTACAAACAATATTTGTACCCCGCTAAAACACTCCTACCTCACACCTATCAAGTTGCGGACCATGCACTCTCAAATAGTGATCATAGTTAATATAGTCTAGTTTATAAGTCTACAAATTAATCCTAATAGACGTGTTAATACTGAATTCAGGAACCTCTCCAACGCAAGCAATGACACGATAGAAAAGTTCCACCTGTTGATGACAGCGTTCTCCACCATGACCTTCGGTGACTTTGACATGCTATCCAATCTTATCGCGAAGAACACTTACATGGGCGATTTGGAACACCTGAATATCCCTGAACTCATGATACAGGTAGGTGGTGTTACCGTAAGGGGTCGAACCATAGTTCCTTCACTGGTTCACGGGCTTTACCTGGTGCCAAACTGGGTGGATATTAGTGTTCATTGTTTTACTTTCTATCGACCCCTGGAGAGAGAAGTATTGTGATCTTAAAGAATTGGACTTGTAACGGTACTAGTATAGTAAGTTACAATTATGCAATCCCACCCCACCCCATGTTAACCTACAAGCGTAAATTCTCTTACGATTCATACGGCCCACTCCAAAAAACGTCGACATTTGCCTATACCCCCTGGAATAGAACTCTTCTCTATTATAGTTCTATGTAGTCTCAAGCTATAAACAGATATTATAATACACAATCAACTCTCTTCTATATAAACTGTTCAAATACTTACCCTTTGAATCTTCTGGCTAGCACACCCTTCAAGCCTGGCCTAACATCAACACGTCCTAATTCGATGAGTAGGGCAAATCTGTCGTGGTGTTTCATCATCTGATGTTCCGGTTTGCCTGTTCAAAAGTAATCTGATGGGAGTCTACCGGGACAACATCCTAGACTTGGGCTCGGACTTACCTGCCCTCTTGTGGAGGGTGGAAACCGACCACTAAATCATCGCCTGATCACCTACGTCATCAGCCATTCCAGTTAAAAAGATCACCATCAACAAACCACGGGTGATCTTGATGAAGACGTGATGACCAATCAAAGAGCGGGAAGAGAAATGGTGTACGTGTCGAACTGAATGCAGTGCTACACCAACGTGACGTCATCGGCTAAGTTGGACTTCTCCTTCCTTTTCTCCCTTAACAACTAGACGCTATATAACATGGAGACGCTGAAGAAAGTGTTGACTCTTGAAACCAGCACCACCGTGGGTGAACTATTGCAACTTATAGGGACTATTAAAACTAGATATCGGCAGAAGACGATTATTCCTGGAAATGGACTCTTCCAGGAAAGTTGTAAAACTGTGTAAATCTTCATAATTCTTATTTAAATATTGAAGCTACAGGTCATAAATATTAGGACTGTATTTTTTAAATTTCAGAGATAGACTTGTAATTTTGGTTACAATATGATTATTTCTACAGATAACTTTAACTTTGTAAACTTATTATTTTGGTGTCGACTCTAGGGCGCTTGCATCTTTAATTCATTTGTAATATCCTATAATTGCTGTTCGTACCCAACTAATTTTTGTTGAGGTGCATTTAAATTTTATTAAAAATCATTCAAATTCATTTATTTGTTTTCTGATATCTATGTAACGTAAATTTGCTATTTGTCTTACATAAACTTTAAACTTGGCAAAGTCTTCTAATAGGAATATAATCTCAGTAAACATTGTTAGATTACATTTATGTTGCGATCTAGTTAAATACTTTGATAATGCCATTTCAAGTAGTCCCGCGAGAGTTTTGGCTTACGGCCTGAAGTCGAACTCTTGTGTCAGTTTAAAATGTAATATTTATAATAACATAACCTTTTCAGTAAATATGTTTCCTGCCTTAAGGCCATGTGAATTATTGTTGTCATGCTATTCAATTAATTATTATTCTTACTTTTAACTCTTGTTAATGCTGTTTCTCGTTATTTTGTATGTTAGCTTATTCCCTCCCTTCCTTGTATTTTGAGGGGCCTATTACCATAAGTTAACAGAGAGGGTGTAACAGACTCTAGACGAGTAAAATGGTTTTGGCTCTAGTCCAAGATACAGGCAGACGGACGTCATAGCAAAAAACACCTTTTCAGTTTCAGAGGGTCATTAAAATCACGAGTTAGAATTTTTTTTATGATCACAATACTTCATTCTTCGAGGGGTCAAGAGAAAGTAAAAAAAAACCCTTGTCAACCTCCATATTAATCATAGAAATTATATCTTTATCATTTGATACTAAGCCCATACCCGATAGCTCAAATTATGAGAAAATAGTTAAACCAATTTTGACAAATTGACACGCATTTTAAAGGCTATAGATCCAGAATTTCAGTAAGAAATAGCTTCCAACGAAAGTCAAATTTTTCAAGCGAGTCTCCAGATTTTATTCTGTATGCGTGAGGGACTGATCTGAACAATTTTTCCTTGTTTAGATCACCTTGGAAACCCTTATATATTTATTATTATATGTACAGTATCATCATCAGTATCATAATGATCATCCACAGCAGTTTGTCAGTTTGGTAAAATGATTCCATCTTCTACTGTCTTTCCAGCATTCTTCCTCTTTTAGTCGCTTCTGTTCCTCTGCTCTCACTTGAACACTTTCTGCCATCTGCTCCTCCCATCTCTTACTTGGCCTACCTTGTAATCTTTATCCTACGAGGGGAAACAAAACAAGAGTAAGAATGAAGCATCTGGCAAAGACTGGGGCTACAAGGAGAACATGAGTTAGTAGAAGAAGCAAGGCTGAGAGGGTTTGGGCATGTCATGAGGATGGTAAAAGAGAAGACGCCAAAGAAAATGTTGGAAATGGAGTACTAGTGTACATAGGCGGATACAATTTTTCTCTTTGGTTGAAAATGACTCAATTGTTGCTTGTGGGGGTGCAGAAATAAAAAAAATAGCTGGTAGAGGGATAGTTTTAAAATCATCGTGGTGTTAAAGGGAGAAAATATATACGTTTTGATTAGAAATAAACACCCAAAGATTGACTTTTTTGGAGGAATTTGTTGGCCTTCGACGAGTCATTCTTCAACTATAAATAAGATTGAGGCGTTATTTTATGTAAGTTTACCAATAAAATGTTTCGAATACTTTAAAGTGCGATAATCTACAGCCATCACTGAAACAAAACAAAACAAATCAATCTAATTGTTGTTTTTCTCAGGTGATGCCCCGATGTAAGGAGTTGTTCGTGGACCCGTGCTGGTGGAGAAACATGGATTACAACTGCTGCGACCTGTTCGAGCTACAGAGGACGGAGGAGGGGTTCTGTTACTCCTTCAACTCAGAGATATCTAACGCACAAGTCAAGTGGGTTACCAGAGGAACACAAGATACAGCTGTTGCGACTCTTGTTAATTCCACGGCATTTTGCACTGCACGTCCCCCTACGGTTTATTAAACAATCACAGGAAGGGTCATGTAGTACACAAGAGGGGTTAGAACTACAAAACAGCAGCATGGGGCGGTTATTAGGTTGACCACTCAGATTGCAGTCACATTATACCACTCCCAATATTGCGATGTAGAAGGACCATCATAAAAAGCTGCGTTACAAATTTATATTACACAATAATAAGCTGAGGGATTTAGAAAGAAATGCTGTCACCTTCTAGTGGCATATTATATAGCAGTCCATTTGTAACATGGCAGTATCTTAGTGTTTTATTCCTTGTTAGGGATTGTATGGCCTTTCCAAGTGCTTACGTTGGGATTTTGTCTGCTGTTCGGTATTTGTATGTGTACTCCTGTGTTGCATCTCTTTACAAGCTGTAGGTTCAGGCGACTGAATATTTCGACAGGGACGACGACAGATCTTATAAGTAAATCTCCAACTTCAATAGTCTAACAGTCTAATGCGTCACTCTCGCAATGGAATGGACTGCCGATGACAGAAATATGGGATTCAAATCTACATCGGGTGTACTGAGGGTGTTTTTTTTTCTTTCAGCACCACGTCTTGCTTCTCGTTCAGGTTACACACTTATGTACTAGTTACGCTAAAAGTTTTAGGAATTAGGAAGGTTATATTTGGGGAAGTGTACTAGAATTTACGAGGAAGAGTGTAAAACCAAATTGGAAAAACTACCCTCAGTACACCCAACCGAGACTCGAACCTTGATATCTCCGTCATCGGCAGTATAGTCTACTGGGAAAGTAGTGCGTTAGACCACACGGCTACCTTAATATATTCCCAGACTACATTCACTTAGACGCGGGTACACTTCCTCAAAAGTCAACCATTCTCATCCTTAGCCCATTATTCTAACTAGTACCTATGTGTTTAGCCCAAACGGTTATTAAAACGTGGACAAACCAAGGCGATTAATTTCCTAAACTGGTGTATGCAGGCGTGCCTCCGGCTTCAATTGGTCGATTAAGGGTGCCGAGGAAGTGCCCAAGTCTACGTCATCAAAAACCCTGAGACCTCGCCGGACCAGTAACAGTGGAGAGTGGAGCGGGCTGCGGGCTGAAATCAAGCTCAGTCCTGAACAGATCCCGCCCCTGATGAAGGGTCAACTTCCGAGCTCTCTTCAGGTGAGTATGATAGTGTGAGGGACGCCCACCTTGGATTGAACCAGGACCGGTACGCGGGTATTAAACCCACGGTCTACAGGTCATGAGATATAAAAAAATAAATAAAGAGAAATAATGACAAGTACATACCTACATTTCACAAAGTCATCTAATAAATAAATACTCATTTTATTAACATATTTTACGTTATTTTATAAATAGAACAAACACACTTTTAATCGGCAAATGACAACTCTAGTAGACAAGACAAATATCACTACCTCCTGATACAAAAATCTAAAAATAGAAAAAAATCAGACCACATTATTATTATTATTATTATTATTATTGTTAGGTGTTCTGACTTACGAAAGTTCCATTCCTTTTTTATCAGCGAACTTAGACCGCCAATGCACCCTGTCCTCTGCCTCCTCCTTCAGCTCCCATAAAGTTCTTCTTTCCTTCAAGTCATCTAGTATTTAATCCTAATTCTTTTTTAAGATCCTATTTCCCTCAACCTTGCCTTCCATGACGCCGTGCAGAAGACAATTCCTCCTAAGGATGTATGAAATCCAGTTGGCTTTGCATCGAAGAATCACATCCAAAATGGTTCTCTTCTCACCCACTGTTGAGCATTTGCTCATGTGTCGCAGGAATCTACACATTGTATGCTGGCCCATAATGCTTTGCAACACAAAATAGAAACAATTACTTATCAAGCATTATAGTTTTCTAGTGGATAGATGAACTTTCAAGGTTAACATAATGACGGATGTCTTAAAATCATGGCATTGACTCGTAAAACAAATCAACACATACCAATAACGACACGCGCGCGTTTCATTTGACGAGCTATTTAAAAATCATTTCACAACAGTATAAACAGCTGTTTGTTTGTATCTCGCTTTGTAAGCGCATGCGCACTGATTGATTTGGTTGACTTAGACGAATGCCTACCGATTGAGTCACTTGGTTTTGAACTTTGATTGGGCCTCCCAAACTGATGTCATCGAGCAGAAAAAAGAAAGGCAAAAGCTATTTATTTTACTTCGTTTTTTGAAGCACTGAATCTTACTACCCATTCGGGCTGTACGCTTGGAAACTGTTTAAATTTGCACCGATGAGGCTGACATCTTGTGGTTGGCTTAGAGTTTGTCAACCGTCCACGTTTCTGCTATGCCTTTGTTTTACTGCGGAGTCACAGGTTCACCGAAAAGCCATCCCAGAGCAGAAACGTGGTCAAGTGACGAGCTCTAAGCCAATCACAATATTTCCACCTCATCGGCGCGAGCTGTTCCGCTAAAAACTCATATATACTTCGTCCTATCTGCCTGAGATGTTCTGCACAGGGGAACCAATCAACTCTCAGAACCAACCATCTCAAATCATTGCGCATGCGTATTTGACAACGCATGCGGTGTATAGCCAGAAGCAAGCAGACAGCTTAATTGACCTTTGCGAGGAGATTTGAAACTACCCCTTAATGTAAAGTTTGTATCGATATATTAGATCGTGTCACGACACAGAGTTATAATTTGAAAACATCCATTGGGAGAAGGATCTAAAATATATATTTATCCACTAGAAAGTATCAGCTGTTTTAAGTTAACGTTGCAATGCATCATGGGTCAACATCCAGTTGGTGAGATGCTGCTCCATTGAGACAGATTCTGCTTTCTATTTTCAGCGAACATGTGAATCAAGCTTTACTGCGATCGTCAGAACCCTTAGTAAGGATTGATTCACATCATTCCCCGAAAGCAGAGATAAAGTATATTCTTGAGTAGTCTCAGCGACACATTCTAAAATACATTGTACCCATAATGCTTTGCGTCATAAAGCAATAAAAACATAGCTTATTTCTGACGGAATGTAATCAGATGAAACCGACATGTTTTTGAGCCGCTTTGCAGATATCCGTGAACAACCCTTACGGATTCCCGGCCGCTAGCGAGACCATCCACGTCGCCTCTATAGGTCAAGTTAGCGTCAGCGCAAACGTGATGCACGCGACGTCGCGCGTCCGCACGATGAGCGTCGTCAACCGGCGCTGCCTGTACCACGACGAGAGGTCTGCGCTGGGGATGCACACGTATAACGAGCAGAACTGTATAGGGGAGTGCCATCTGAACCACAGCGTGCAGTACTGCAACTGCTCACCGTACTTCTATCCGACAAGAGGTAAGAGAACACGACTCAGGGTCGTATACGGGCTGAGGCCTTTAAGGACATCGCCTACTTGGTGAGTTTGAATCTATTTTGCGAAGCGGGCTACACCTTAACTTGACGCACCTAAGTACTCTATGAATTATCGAAATTGGATGCTAATTTAGTAAGTAGAAACCACGGACTTTTTAATCTACATTCTGATAGAAAGACTCCTACAGGGCATTTTCGTGACCAAGACAAATAGCCTAAGTTGTAGAGGATTTATAAAATACACATTTACTAAATAATATTTTAAGACACACAACCATTCTTTGTTTACATCTCCATGAAAACCATGATTTGTTTATGATTGTATATTGATGGATAAAAATAATATTAATCTTTTGTTAAAAATAATAGCTCGATTCTTACTTAAGAGGTATGGTGCAATAAACAGATTGACATCATAGTGTAAGGGGGGGGGGGATATACTTTTTGATTAAAATTAAATAGAGAATTCTTAAAATCTATGGATATTTGATAGCCTTTGATGAGTGAACTTTTAAATAGACGTTCTAAGAGGTTTCATTTTACCGAACTTTTCCCAGTAAAAAGTTTTGAATATATTTTAACGCGATAATCTGCAGTAATCGCTGCAAATATACGCTAGCTTAGTTATATAATTATATTAAAGGCCTATTGATGGCTCGTAAGGAATAAAATTAGCTTATTGTATTTCTCAGATTCAATCAAGAGCTGTGACGTGATCGGGTACATGTGTCTGGCTGCTTTCAACGGTAAGTAACATGAGTTCATGACCTATATAATTATAGAGACATGTGTTTGGCTGCTTTCAATAGTAAGTAATATGACCTAAACAAGATTAGTTGATTAAATTATAATTAACATATTAGTAATTTAATCTAAACCACTGTTTTTACAAAAAAATACTACCGTTTCTTGAAAAAATCTATGATACTATTATATTTCATCAGTGTTTGGTTGAGAAGTGTTACCAGGGTAAGCAGACTTAGTCTTTTTTGTAGCATCACATCTTACTAACTTTAAAGTTATACGCTTATGTACTAATTATGCTAATGTACTAATTAAGATAATGTTTTTTAGGGATTAGTAAGTTAATATTTAGGGGAAGTGTACCCGCACTGGTGGGGAGAGAGTGTGGAAAACCATTTCGGAAATAATAATAATAATAATATTTAGCACCACGTCTTACTACCCGTTCGGGTTATACGCTTTAAGTACCAATTACTCTAATGGATTAGGAATTGGGAAGGTTGAATTAGAAGAAGTAAACCCGCACTTGCGTGGAGGGAGAGTGGAAAATAATTTAGAAAAAACCACCCCCAGTTCAACCGACCGAGATTCGAGTCTCGATCTCCCCGTCCTCAGCAGTCGAGCAGCTCAACACGACTAACGCGTTAGCCAACTACGCCACCGAGGCGGGTCATTTCGGAAAAACCACCCTGAGTACACACGAGTGAGATTCTAGCCTTGATCTCCCCGTCATCGGCAGTCTAGTCTACTGCGAGATTAGCGCGTTAGAACATGTAACCACCGAAGCGGATAAAATAATAACGTAAATTGCAATATTTTCCTCTCTAATGTTCTCAGAGGTGTTCAACTACGTTAAACCGGCTGAAAACAACCCTTATTTCGACAACAGCACCCTCGGGATGGTTTGTGACTGTATGCCTGATTGCCACAGCGTTGATTACATCTCTGAAATCTACACTACTGATTACGGGTAAGCTTTTCTAATTACACTAGCGACATACATCTGCATTCAGGAGTGTAATGGTAGATTCCAAATGGTCCGAGGCCACAAATATGACGGTCCTCAAGATGTTGCATCACGTGACAATCAGCTCTGTGGTACAGTCGGCTAGAAATCTTAAAGTTACACCAACATTAATGCACGTGGATCATTTCTGATTAAACAATAACGGAGATAAAGAGTTAATAGAAGTTCCTTGAAACATTAAATTCTATTTGGATAAAAACTGCATTGAAAAGTCCGTTTTTGACCATTTTGGAATAACTTAACTGATAATAGTTGTGCACAAATCTTCATAATGCCATATTAGGGACATACTGTAATTACTAACCAGAAACTTTGTCGCTTAGTCCCACATCATCGCAGCGGAAAATTTCGAGTAATCGTTCAAATACAAGTGCACTGCTCAGATGGAATGGTGAGGTAAAGTATTTATATCTTTATTATTACTAAATGTAATCCAGAGACCATTTCAGCGATATTATCAATTATTATGTCACTATTCAGTCAATTTAAAACCATAAACTTCTACTCACTACTAACACGAGCAAAAAATACTTCTAAATTGTTAGACTGGGAATCTATTTTTGAAATATTAAAGTTTGTAAAATTGATGATCCTATATCCACTATTTTTGTAGATTACAAAGCTAGTAACATTCGGTATTATATAAACAAAATGCTTCCACGTTTGTGTTTCGATTGTTTATAAACAACACCAAGAAATAACAAACGGGATAGTTTATACATGTAATGCTAAATGCCATCGAATATTATCACATATGATGTATTATATGTACCCTCGGACTCAGAAACTAGAACTTTTGATTACATTTTAATAATGAAACTATTTCAAAATGGAATGTGTAACTTTCATTCAGTTTTAAGTGGTTGCGATGGCGCAGATCAAAGTGGGGCACCCGTTTTATCTCCTTGTGTCACAATACACTCCTGTGTGCAGGTGTAAAGCGTGGATAAAGGTACGACAAACAGATACAGTTCAACGGATAATAGGTTTTTAATTCAATTATACGTGCCAACACAAACCCGAATACAGGTCCTGATTCTTTGATCTAGAAATGGTCTGAACGATAAAGATGTCACTCTTATTGTAAACTAGAGGTTCAGGGAGATTCAGGATTCGAATCCCGTTTGGATGTACTGAGGATTGTTTTTCCTAAATAGTCTTCAATTTTCTGTATCCACGCAAATGCGGGTATACTTAATCTAAGCCCAATCTTCCTCATTCTTAACACTTTAGCGTAATTGATACAAGGCGTAAATAGCTTGAATGGGTAGTAAGATAAAAAAGTAAATCAAATTCTGGACGCGTGCTGATGGCTACTTGGACTAAATGTCAGATTCATCTTGCCTGATAGTGGGGAAAATGATCTGGGGTACATTTTAAATTTAATTTATTTTATTGTCACCGCGTATTACTCATTAGCCCTTCAGGTTCTAGGCATATTAATCAAGAATACCAATGTTCTAGTGAAGAGAAAAGCTACACTTAGAGAAAGTGTATCCGCATTTGCGTTGAGAGAGTAAATAACCCCTTTGGATAAACCATTCTCAGTACACCAGAGGAGATTCGAACCTTGATCTCCCCGTAATCGGACGTCTAGTCTACTGCGAGAGCAACGCGTTAGACCATGTGACGTTAATGCTGTTAATGACATCATTATATTTTAACTTTATTAAAAAATAATTATTCATATAAGATTACGAGATGGTTCATATTTTCAAGAAGTAAGAAAAATAACTCCCATGAAAGTGTTTAATTTTACTTTTATTTTATGGTACAAATTTTCCTTTCAATTCGTTACACTTGAAATGGTTACTTCGTAATTTTTTTTTGTCCTCTCTCTCCTATCTGTTTTAGTTCGAAAATTAACTTCAGCAAGGAAAAAAACGCATTCGTCGACGTCCACTTCAAACAACCGACGAGCGTGATGTATCGCACGGACATTGTTTTCGGGTGGCTTGAACTCATGGGTAACTATCAACAGATACATCTCACTGTCAACAGAATGCCCCAGGTGGTTATTGGTGTCGCCGCTAGATCGCTCTAAGGTCAATTTCAGGGATACTGGGTACGTCTATGAAGAGGTTCTGTCACGACAACCATGTTGGCTTGTTGTCACGCTTCGTTTCACTGCCCCCAGTTATTGCAATCTGTAAAATAGAAAAATATTGCACTAGAGAAATGTCTACCAAACTGTGGTACGCGCCCTTCCTATTAAAAAAAAAAGTTTTATTTATAAATTGTGCTTAGAATGAAAATATAATTACTTTAACACAAAAATGTAATAGATAGACATCAAAAAGAAAGCGCATGCATTAAGACAGTCTGTTTTTCTAAAACACTTATATTATAAACGTAAAGCGTTATTTTATCACTTAGTGTCCCTGGGAGGCTTGGCTGGTCTGTTCCTGGGCTGTTCCATGCTGAGTGGGGTGGAACTTCTCTACTTCTTCACCATCAGGCTGTTCTTCGTGTGGTCGGCCACCCGGTGTCGTGTCAACCCCCAACGGCGTAAGGCCAAGAAGGGCGCCTTCCTCACCCCTCCTACGAATAAAAACACTGTCCTCAACGAATCACAATCATATTTCATCTGAAATGGGAAACACATGTTAGCTTTTCAATTCATAGTTAACTACTTCAAGCCCCGTGGGAGCTTTCAAAATCATGATCTGAGTCTTGTCCAAATTCGTTTTAAATTATAAATTTCGAGACTTAGTATTCGAAAGATTAGTATTGTATTAAGAATTTCAAATCCAAATAATCCCTAATTAGGATTAGATGCAATTTAAATCTTAATTCGAATCTAAAAATTCGAATATTTGAATAATGTAACGTTCTAAACAAATTAGCTTGGAACCGTTGTTTAACTTTAACCAAATAAACTTGCGAAATTATATATTATCACTGTTTGAACATTGTTTACTCACTTTGATTTTAATTCTACTTAATTGAAAGTATATAAAATTTAGCTTAAGATTTGATTTGGGTTTGGTAACATTTGTTTATAAAATATTAGATTCGGATTTGATACGAAACATTTTCACTAATAATTATTTAATTCAAGTTTAGTACGAAACTTCTTAAGAATTACGCTGGAAGTTACCAATACTATTATGCCCAATGGGCTTTATTCTTGTAAGTCCGCTGACTGAAGTATTGCAGTACTGCGACTCCAACTAGTCAATGACGTGTCGTGGAGTTTCGTCATGATTAGCAAAACTTGTCAATCCCCATTTGACTAATCATGCAACGTCTCTACTTTACAATCCTCGGTTCAATCCTCGGTCCCGGCACAGATTTATCTGATTGCCGAACCCTTCTTTCACCTATGACAAGACGTGTACTAGTCACAATTTGTGAATGTGCGGTATGCCAGGTCTCCACCGTGGCTCGGATCCCATGTTAAACTGTATGTCCTCCATTTTATCTCAAAATGACCCTACCATTTCACATTAGCGTATATTGGTACAACCCGAACGGGTAGTAAGACGCGGTGCTAATAATAATAATAATAATAATAATAATAATAATAATAATAATAATTCACGGGCCACTTATAACAGCGGAATTACGATCAACTTGACGTACACTTAATGTTCACGAAACGAATGTGCTTATACTCTTGAGGCAAAATTACAGGGAGGCAGGTCGAGGCAATACGTGGCTGAAGCAACTCGTGTCGGCACATCAAAGTGAGGCATTGCTCACATGTACCTTCGTTCGGCCTCGACCTGCCTCGTTGAGAATTTGCCTCAAGAGTAGACGCACCTTTAACCTAAAGTAAATGACCTCTTCGTGTTTTTAAAATTGAAGCCATCACGATGTTGTTAACTCAACGCTCATCTAACCGAGTTGCCCAGGGTTTAACTTTCTAGTTAAGTGAATATAAGTTGAGGGTACCATGTGTTTCAGCTAACCAATACTATTGCGAGCAACGTCAACAGGGCTATTTTAGTACTTCATTTGTTCGTTTATTAACGTCAACAGGGCTGTTTAGTTCTTCATTTGTTTATTTAGTGACGTCGACAGGGTTGTCTAGTTCTTCATTTGTTTATTTAGTGACATCGACCGGGCTGTTTAGTTCTTCATTTGTTTATTTAGTGACATCGACCGGGCTGTTTAGTTCTTCATTTGTTTATTTAGTGACGTCGACCGGTCTGTTTAGTTCTTCATTTGTTTATTTAGTGACATCGGCCGGGTTGTTTAGTTCTTCATTTGTTTATTTAGTGACGTCGACCGGGCTGTTTAGTTCTTCATTTGTTTATTTAGTGACATCGACCGGGCTGTTTAGTTCTTCATTTGTTTATTTAGTGACGTTGACCGATCTGTTTAGTTCTTCATTTGTTTATTTAGTGACATCGACCGGGTTGTTTAGTTCTTCATTTGTTAGTTTAGTAACGTTAACAGTGCTGTTTAGTTCTTCATTTGTTTATTTAGTGACATCGACCGGGCTGTTTAGTTCTTCATGTGTTTGTTTAGTAACGCCAACAGGGCTGTTTAAGTATTTCATTTGTTTGTTTTGGTGTGCAGACGAATTCTTCCGTAGATCCTCCCCCCCCCCNCCCCCCCTCCAGCGTTTTGAAAACTATCAGACGTCATAGCCTCACTTTACACTTTATTGTGTAGCTCCAGGAATTCTTCTACGACAAGACTTGTATTATCAGCCCTAAATGCTTGGGTTTCATTTTAGTGAAACATTTGTTTATAAACCGTCCATATTCATTGCCGGTGTTTTGCTCGCGCTGTTACGTTATGTTACGTTACTTCAATCCTTATAGCACACTAGTTTCTTTATGTTAAGTCAACGTCAAGTGAATTTAAGTTGATTATGATCCCGGTATAAAAATATTTGACAAAAAGGAAGAAATAAATTGAAATTACCGTTAACAAGGAAAACATAAGTGTAAAAACTACTAAAGTGTTTGCTAATTGTCTACTGACCTTGCCGTGGGTTTTATTTCAACGAACTTTTACAGATCGGAATATTATTCTTTATTTAAGGTTGACATAATATCACGTGGCTACGATAAACGTGCCTAGAAAGTGATATAATACCTAGGTGCCCTTCGACAGCCAGTATTACAAAAAATGTATGAATACAATATGCTCCGGAGGTGTGTATTGTAAATATTACAAATCTAAATAAACTCGAATTAGTTGCATTTTTAATAAATCAAAAGTCACATTAATAAAAAGTTTAGTAAAAGTTAAGAATGGTTGTGTTTGACCTTCACAAGAACTCGAACCAAGGACCTTGAGCTATGATTTGTTTCCCGCACTCAACGTACTAAAAAACAATATTTATTGTAAACATGTCACGTTTTTCTTATATTATATGAGGAGAGAAGAGGATTGAGGAGGGGTGGTAAGAAGTGGGGATAGTGGAGGAAGGCTTGAGGATTGAAGGGGAGGGGGGTTTATTGGATGTCCGACTGGGTCTTTTGTAACCCCCTCCCCCCTTGTTTTCATTCTCACACTGGCGTTTTGAATTTACGATCGTAGTCTGAGAGGGTTTTTGTCGGGCAATAAAACCTGTTTTGTAAAAAAGAAAAATATATATTAGTCTTTTAAAAACAACCGACAACATTACACACTATAGGTTACACTTTAATTAATGTCTTGTTTTTATGAAACGTAAGAACAATAAAATAAAATTACAATTTTGAAATGAATAAAACTAAATAAAAAAATAAAAAATTTGAACTAATAATTTATTATACCTTACCATTGATATTGGGATTGATTTAATTGATGCTTTATTTAGAAACAATATTTTATAGCCATAAAAAAAACACCAATACGGAGTGAAAAATAGGATTAAAAGGGTGTACAGTCATTGCAAAAATTTGTTAATTGAAGAAAAGAAAGGACTATTTTTTAAAGATTTCGTCCTGTCATTAGGATTTTTGTTATAATATTTATACTACCACGTCTCACTACCCGTTTGATTTATACGCATATGTAATAGTTATACTAATGTGTTAGGGATGAAACACAGTTTAATTTAAAGGAATTGCACCCCAATTTGCATGAAAGAATAACCGCCCTCAGCACACCTGACCGGGATTCGAATCCAGATACCCCCATCATGGTCAGTCCGGTCTATTCTTAGAGTGGCGCCTTTAGGATCTTTCGACGACCGAAGCGCGCTAAATATCCCAATTTAAATCAATCAATAAAATACGAACCCGCCTCGGTGGCGTAGTTGGCTAACGTGCTTGTCGTGTTGAGCTCGACTGCTGAGGACGGGGAGATCGAGGTTCGAATCTCGGTCGGGTGAACTGGGGGTGTTTTTTTCCTAAATGCTTTTCCACTCTCCCTTCACGTAAATGCGGGTTCACTTCCTCTAATTCAACCTTCCCAATTCCTAATCCATTAGGGTAATTAGTACTTAAAGCGTATAACCCGAACGGGTAGTAAGACGTGGTGCTAAATATTATTAATCAATAAAATACGAGCGACAGAATATATAAATGGCAGAGGCAACAAAGAGCACTTGAATATTTTTTACCATTAGTACCCAATGCCCGTGATTTATATTCAGAGCGCGCGAAGTGCATGGATACAACTCCACACATGTTGTGTGTATCTCTCCCCGCGAAAACAAGTCCCACCGACTTGTAAATCAATTGGAAACTGAACGTTAACATTCAACGGTTGGATTCGACGGCCTTGAAACGCCTGGTAGTTAGAGGAAGACACGACTTGCAAGCACTGCGGGTGGTCCGCGCAGGGAGACGAGTCGGAACCGTAAAAATATATATATATATATATATATATATATGTTTATAGTAGATTATTATTAGCACCGCGTCTTACTACCCGTTCGGGTTATACGCACTTACGCTAATGTGTAATGGTAGGGTGATTGTGAGATGAAATGCAGGACCTACAGTTTAACGTGGAATCCGAACCGCGGTGGAGGCCTGGCATTCCTCACATTCACAAGATGTCTTGTCAGAGGTGAAGGAAGGGGTTTGGTAATCAGATAAATCTGTGCCGGGACCGAGGATTGAACTCCAGCCGCCAGCATAGAAGTCTGACACCTTACCCCTAGACCGCCAGGTTACCTATTTATAGTAGAGCGTTGATAATTCGGCCGTCAACAATCTGGATCGTCGATAATCCATATTACCGAGAAAAAGTATTACTTATAGAAATAACTACTATGGTATCAATATCAGAGACATAGCCGCTAAAAAAAAACGCACCTCGAACTTTGTTTAAAAGACTGGGAGACTTTTTTTCTCTGTTGAATTTTTTCCCTTAATATATTACTTCAGAATTTGTGATATTTAGCAGCAAAAACACAATATAGACGTTCTTTATTTGAATTAAGTGAGAATGTTTTTACCTTAACACAGAGTTTTCGTAAGTACCCCGTCCATGCTTTTTTTATTTTTGGTATAGGTACTGTATTTTCGAAAATCCGGACAAATCGATAATCCGCATTGGGTCGATCCCCAACTAGTCCGAATTATCGATGCTCTACTGTATATATTTAAGGTGCGAAAGATATATACATGATAAAAGGTGAGTTTTTATTTTTTGCTTTCTTTGCAAACAATTTTATCTGAAAAAAGAAAACCATTTATTATTCATTAGAAAACATATCAAGTTTAATTTTCTATGCTAGTTACTTTCAGAAGTTATTGCATATTTGTGATAAGCATATTTGCATTTCTTAAGAACATTTTAAATAAGGAGAAAAATTGGTCATTAAAATCCAGGGAAACAATGACACATATTCAATAACTCTTAATATCACCGTGGGAAGAAAATTAAGCTCTAGGTTTCTATTGGAGCAATATTTTATTTATTTTGCTGGAAAATGTTTTGTTATAAAAACTGCGAAGATGTCCCTTCAGGGAGCCGCCTTGGTAAGTGAGAAATGTCCACGTAGATGTCCAGCTATAACGTAATATTTGATTCTACAATGCGTTATTTTAAAATACGGTTCACGCCAAAAAAAGGTCAAAATATTCCAACGGGGATATTTCCCCTTAAACCCTTAGATTTTCAATTATGTTATTTAAAAAAAAAGTGTGGAAATGTGACATTAGCTCATGTTAATCATATTTGCAGGTCTATAAGGCTAGGCTTGATTAAAAAAAAGGCTATATATATAGGCATCCTCTAGCAAATACAGCAATTTTTTGATAATGTCACAACATATATTTGAGATATAGCATCGAGCTTTCCTTTTTACCGAGATATATGAAGTTCCTTGGTTTTATTTCACCTCATCCCTTCCTTCACCTCTGACAAGACATCTTGTGAATGTGAGGAATGCCAGGTCTCCACCATGGTTCGGATTCCACGTTAAACTGTAGGTCCTCCATTTCATCTCACAATCACCCTACCATTACACATTAGCGTAAGTGCGTATAACCCGAACGGGTAGTAAGAGGCGGTGCTAATAATAATAATAATAATAATAATAATAATAATAATATTTCACCTCTTTCTTACTGACATGGCAAGGTCTGGTTGTAGGCGAAGGGCTAAAGGGAGTGTGGCCTGTCAGTGATTGGTACTTTCTCGCTGACCGCCGGCGGCCGCCTTAAATAGTGATCTTTACTATCCCACCTTAAATCTTTTCCGACAATGATTCCAGAAGGTCTACTTCTTTTTTTACTTTATCATATCAAGAGAATGTATTGTAATTGTGAAAATTTTAGACTTCGAGAGTCGAAATTACGATGAAGTTTTATGTTAACATGTGTGTCCGAAACAAAGAAAAAGTTGAGCTTACATTTTTCTGTTCGTTTCTCTGTCCCTATGTCTGTCCGTCTGTCTATCCCTCGATATTTAGGATTTAAAACACTCTCAGTACACCCCACCAGGATTTGAAACCCATTCTCTACGTCATCGTTAATCCAGTCTATTGCGAGAGTAACGCATTAGAGCAGTGGTCGGCCATTTTCTTAGGCCTTTATCTAATTAAAAAACTTACCTGAGAGGTTCAGAGCTCACCTTTCGTCTCTCTATTCTACTTTTGCTTCTTTTTGTCAATCTTTCCTTACATTCTTATATTTCCACCTTTCCAGAAAATAATATAATGTTCATTTTGATATTAAATAATTATTTTTTGGTTTGGTCACACTAAATTATTATTTGAAAGTAGTTAATATATTTGCAAGATTAAAAGACTCAAATATCGATTTTACTATCGATATAGTCTTCATAATGTTTATAAGATTAGAAGACTAAAAGATCGACTTTTGATTTCAATAAAGTTTTTATATGCGATAGATCGAAAATTGCCACGAGATCGACCGGTTTAAGTCGAATCCTGTCTTACACTGGATATCATCTCCGAGGTAACTACGCAGATAATATTTGGAAAACAACGTTGTCATTCTCTTGTTTTCATGTGGTCCATCTTTCCTTAAATCCACGACAGATCTTGCAACACTGGTCGATGTTGCCTGTAACTCCTTCTCGACAAAACTGAGAGCGAGGAGGTTTGGCAACAGTTAACAGAGAGAGAGAGCGAAGATAAAGTTCTTCTCCACAGGACCTGCAGATACCTCAGCTGTCTTACCGGTTGTAGACCAGAATGAGCAACTCATGGCCCGCGAGACAAAGCTCACCAGCCCACTTGTTTGTAATATTTTTTTATCTAAGAAACTATCCATCCAGCAGTCATACAACCAATCAAAAAATAATATTTTAATTTGAGTGTGTACATAATTATAAATAACAAAAAAATACATAGAGCTATTTCAAAATGTTGTATATCTTTTTTATCAGTTTAAATACTTGTATGTGTGAATTTTTGCTTACATTATTTAATAAATATTTTTAGGTAGCCCTATAATCCACACAAACATCTGAGATACTATCAATTTTTAAATATTTTAAATATACATTAATTATTTTAAATACATAGCATCAAAGAGCTGGTATCTACCTACATAGGGGGCCACGCGTATTAAACGACCGGCTCTTCTTGTATAGATTTCAATTGTTGGGGGAGTCAGGGTTCGTAATCCTGCTGGACGAACGGAGGGTGATTTTTACTATTTGGTTTCCCCACATCACATTCACTCAAATGTGGCTGCATTTCCTCTCAATTATATCTTCCTCATACCTTGCCCCCTGAAAGTATGATGTATGTGTATTTATGTATGTATGTGTGTATATGTATGCATGCATGTTCGATTTATGTATATATATGTATATACATATGTATGTGTATATGAATGTATGTATATATGTATGTATGTAAGTATGTATGTAGGTATGTATGTATGTAAGTATGTATGTATGTGTGTATGTATGTATGTATATATGTATGTATGTATATATGTATGTATGTATGTGTAAGTATGTGTGTGTATGTATATATGTATGTATATGTATGTATATATGTATGTGTATGTATGTATATATGTATGTGTGTGTATGTATGTATGTATGTAAATATGTTTGTATGTATATATGTATGTATGTATATATGTATATATGTATATATGTATGTATGTATATATGTATATGTATGTATATATGTATGTGTGTATGTATGTATGTAAATATGTTTGTATGTATATATGTATATATGTATGTATGTATATATGTATGTGTATGTATGTATGTATACATGTATGTATATGTGTATGCATGTGTGTGTATATATGTATGTATGTAAGTATGTATGTATATATGTATATGTATGTATATATGTATTTATGTATGTATACATGTATGTATACATGTATGTATGTATATATGTATATGTATGTATATATGTATGTATGTATACATGTATGTATATATGTATGTATGTATGTATATGTATGTATATATGTATGTATGTATACATGTATGTATATATGTATGTATGTATGTATATATGTATGTATAGATTGTGGCCCACAGCACTTCCCCATTTTGTGAATTTAGCCGCTCAGACAGCTGTGAGTGGGAAAAACGTCTTAGACCATTTGACCATCCAAACGGAAAACCCCCAACCTACCAACACTAGTGTAGTGTAGCACACATCTTCTACCCGGATCCAGGCATACACATCAGTATGACCGGAACGCCCTCCAAAGCATGTGCACGTGGGCCCCATGTGGAGGGCTTGTTATTGTCACGTGACTGAGAGACCAGATGGAAGACAGTCAAGGATGGGCTAGAGCCCAAAATATCCTCCCGCGATCGTGTGCCAAACGAACGCTCTTTCTGCTGCTCCGAGAACTGACGAGATCATTTTATGGTTGTGTTTGTTTCTCATCTTAAAAACAAAAAAACAAAAACAAAACACGTTCATTTATAGCACCCAGTAAATACACAAGGTCGTAGAGTCGTGTCCCTCTTTTCAAATAGTACTCGTAGCTAGCCTAATGCAAGAATGTGTTTATTCGTTCAAAATATCGAGAAAAAACCTATTCAAATACATATTTGAATTTAGAAAGGAGCAATACAATTTAGATAAATTATTATTATTAGCACCGCGTCTTACTACCCGTTCGGATTATACGCACTTACGCTAATGTGTAATGGTAGGGTGATTGTGA
>CABFVX010009084.1:0-14949 GCA_902151425.1 Timema shepardi
AGGGAAAGTAGGTCAGGGGGTGGGGGTAGAAGGCTATTTATAGCAGCCAATCAGAGAACGAGGAGGCGTGGTCACGTGACCAGTTTTGGCCAATCAGCGACGGGGTTAAGTTGATTTGATGGGTCGTACTAGACTACACAACTACTACTCTCCCTCACCAGCAGGAGACACTAGCATCGGCCATCCAGGTGAAAGTGATCCAGGAGAAAGTGATCTTCCTTACACGGGGTGCGGTGAGGATCACTTCATGGGGTGCGATGAGGATCAATGTTAAACCTTATGGGAGAAAGTGGCCCAGAACTCTTAATTCAACCACTACTCTTATCGGTTCTGAACTGATTCACCATATGTTTGTAATACATTAAAAATATTCAAACAATAAGCTCAAAAGAAAATAAATAATTTCAAATGGCTATAAAACACGGAATTTTTAAATTTAGCTGATAATAAACATTAAATATTTTATAAAGTATCAAGGCGATCATATTGTAATATTTACAAAATCATCTATAGCATGTCATTATGCCAAACAAATAATGTTCGCTACTTAAAATCAGTTTTTTATTTTAGATATTTACTAATCTAATTACTTTAGTTAAAACTCAATTTGGCCAAATTAAAATATATTAAAACTTCATACTTTTGGAGTTAAACACAGCCAGTATCGGTTATTGTAGCCGACAGTTCAATTTATGTAAAAAGTTCGGATACTTCAACCATCAATATCCAAGTTAACAGAGATGAAAATGATAAAATGTAGATTTCCTCCCATTTTCTCTTCAACAACTTTTCGTTTTTTTCTGTTCAATAAACTTTTTAACAATAATATAATGTTTCTTTTCAATGGATTCAGCAACAGCTAAATTTTATTTTTTGTTGACTTTTCAGAAACTGTTTTGTGTGCTAAAATTGGCTTATGAAACTCAAAGCTCAGAATTATAATTCGGATACTTTAGAATTCCCTCCATAAGTTTAAGTTCCTGGCATTCTCTCTCGAGAAGGTTGTAAGGGGGTGGAGGGGTTCCACACCCTCGACAAACGGGACCTCAATCACTCCAGGTGTAAAACCCACATTGACATTCTGCCTGAAGACTAACCTGAAACATTCAAATACAAATCTTTTAACATTATATCTGAAGGAACATATATAGGCAGAGCTATTTGCCAAACTCAATATTACGAGTATTAACAAGCCATTGTTCAACTGCAGTCGATATAGCAGTCATTAGAGATTAGACAACTCTTAACTTCTTAGATTAAATTCAAGGTCAAGATTAATTTACACAAAATGCACTCTCATATGAGATTTAATCATAAAGTTCATTCCATCTTAAACCTCATAGAGTCAAGTACTTTCCTGATAAGAGACTATTATAAATTATGACCGCTCTAATCAAGAATTGATTATCAAGGGTTGCTACACAAAACTACCACTTACCATGACGTACTTGTGGGTCGCAGGGCTGGTGGCACTGGCTTCAGGTACTGTACACTTCTCATACGGCGTAGTTAAAATAACAAGGGACAACAATTACAACTAGCAAATCTGGTAGTGAGGAATACAATTGTTGTTTGATTGTCAAACTCCTAAACTATTATATTACGTTACGGAAGTAATGGTCATAAATGCCCCTAAGACAGTTAACAAACTCGACCATGTTTAGGAAAGTGATACCGTATTATATAATTTGTTCTTGTTTGCACTCCACTGGGCTGTAATAACGACCGCTCGTAAGAGAGGCCATGATGATGATATTGACTCCTGATGTCACCGTATGTTTCAGCGCTGAGTTCTGCCCAGCCAATCACAAGCGAGCTCTCTCCTGTCCTCGACCAATCAGGACAGCTTCATTGGGTAAACCTAACTGGCATCCACTTCCCTGCGAAGCGATGGGACGCGACCACCGGAGTGAAGTTCTACCTCTACACTCAGTGAGTATCACTCAAGAGTTGCACTCTGCACTCACTGAACAACCAACACTCGTGTCATTTGGGTTGGACAGTTAGAGGGAGCTGAACATTACGTATTATATAAAAAGTCCCTGCTCACTATCGTTTCCAATTCATGTATGTACTTTGATGAAGGGGGGTGAAGGTAACTATTAAATTACTCCCTTGGGCTTCCCCACAAATGGTGAATTGGAGTTTGCCAGTAAAATAAACTTTTTCCTGACGGTGGCTGCTGTTTTTAACATGATATTTTCTTGCACATTATTGGAATCATTTCGCTTTCTAATATTCAAACAATGTTTCTTCAACTTGTCCTGCAAAAAATTGAAAATTTCCCATTAAATTGTGTTGCATTTAAATTTTTTTACAATTTTCATAATTTCAGTCTTAGGCAGTTGAAACTTAATAAATAGTCAAAGTGTACATGCCTACAGAAAAACCCGTTCCAACAGTGTTATTTTTATGTTCGTTTAGGCAACCTAATTTGTCAATTTTAAAATTGTGTGGGGAATTCTACTTCTCATTCGCCAAACATGTGAGAAATATGTTCGCCACCTAGTCTAAGGCGTCACTATCGAAATAAATGGGACTTGCGATAACAGGCTGATCGGGGTTCGAACTGAATTATGTGCCATGAGTCCTAGTCTTATCACATGAAAGAAGTGTGTTAAAATTATTACAACATCTAATATCCCGGTGTTATTCCAGGAATAACCCCACCACTGCTAGTGTCATCACGGTGAACGATGCTTCTTCTCTTGGAAACTTCGACTCAAGCCATGAGACCAAGATCGTCGTCCACGGCTGGCAGTCCAGCGCCAGCAACATGGACGAGATCCGCAGTGGTGAGTACTACCTACCAGTGTCTTCACAGAGACATATCGGACATACTACACATAGCTTCACAGAGACATGTCGGACCTGTTTCAGCCTACATCTCGTCCGGTCAAGCGGTGAATGTTATCATGATGGACTGGTCGACGGGAGCATCCAACCTTGTGTACGAGGTGTGCCGGGAAAACGTGGTACCCGCAGGGGAGTATCTGGCCACTCTGATCAACTTCCTGGCGTCCAAGGGGATGAACACTGCCAACTTGCACATTATGGGACACAGTCTAGGGGCTCACATAGCTGGGGTGGCAGGCAACAGACAGACCTCGGGGACCGTCGGCAGAGTCACAGGTGACGACAACCCCTAGTTCCCGTCATCTATTACAAATGTAGTGTGAGATAGTGAGTGACGTTCATTGCCATCAACAATGTTTATCTGAGGACTACAGACAGACATAAGACATTTCATACCATCATGATGCCCTATTGACCAGCCGACTAGCATAAGATTCTCCAGCCTAACACAGGACCCTCCAGACCCTCAGAGGAACACAAGGTAACTGTTGTTGTCTCACAGGTATGGACCCGGCTGCTCCACTGAGCTCTAACGACGCAAGTTTCGTGGAGGTAATCCACACGTGTGCTGGACTCCTGGGCTGGGTTGATCCTCTGGGACACGCGGACTTCTATCCTAACGGCGGCAAATTGCCTCAGCCGGGTTGTGGGGTGGATGTCACAGGTGAGACCAATGGGCAGCTTCCTGGCTAAGGTTCATTCACTTCCGGCTTCCTTAAAATTTATTGGAACTTTAAAAAATGTTGGTTTTAATCTTTTCGACTTGAGGCATTCAGAAAGTGCATGGCTTTTTGAACGTTAAGTTTAGTAATGGAATAATATGATCATATCAGTTGGTGTGAGGTATAGCGTCGAATGACGTGTGAGGTGTATTCTACGGTCGGTATCAGGGACTGGTACACTAGTGTAAAATAATTCAAAGAATAGGGTTATAAAGAAATATATATTTTCTACCGTACGATGATTTAGCCCTTTTATCAGCTTGTGCTTATCGGATATTTATTTGACCACTTTGAACTGTTCCTGGTTTTAGAGTATACCTGAAGGCCATGTTGAAAGAAAAATTTAGCAACATAACACTATCGGCCAATCCGATCAGAGCTGTAGCTCATAAACTATGAAATATAGGGTGGTGACAATCCCTTATAATTTTTGTTACTTTAATTGCACCCGCCCTATGGATCTATTTATGATGTTGGGTTTGGTGAGATGGGTAGATAGTGGTAAGTAATTGCAGGGTCCGTTTTGATATAGGTTATTGAAAGTGGTTACTTAAGTTACTAGTGTATAATGTGATGTAGGATTTAGAACTAAGTGAAAGAGTTTATAAAAAGGTACTCGCGCTGTCAATGTCCCTTCTCAGCAGTCCGTGACCTGACCTATCTTCGATGTTATAGCTCTAGCTGGTGTCAAACAACCGACCGTCTAACTCTGACTTTTAAGATGGGTGGGGGCGCCCTCTTTTTTAAAAAGCAGTAACTCAAGCTGTAGGATACTTTCCCCGCAAGTTTCTTTAACTTGGTAACAGAGAATGTAAATAATTTTGGCCTACTCCTTTAGCAACTGGTGTTTTTCTGTCCAACCCCCCCGCCCCCCTCTCCATCCAAAAGGTCTAAAAACTCACGGCTGTATACCAAAAAATGGAGGGGTGTTTCCCCTAAGATGCTAGTTTTGACAACAATTTGTTTAATGCTAATTGGCAAAACAATCTTTGTTTTTGAATACATTACCTTGTATGAATTTTCGACAGGCGAGTAAGGAGAGTTGACAGTGTGAGTTCTTAGGCTTGTGTCTTTCTTACATGCTCTAGTTTACCTAAGGATGCAAGCTATGAGATTATTATATTTAATAGTTTGTTTGTCTATTTTCCGTAAAGAAAATTAATATCATTCATACAATGCCTTCAACATTGGATATCTAGGTATTATAAATACATCCCGTGTGAAGAGTTGGGGGTTAGGCTGTGTCGAATTAGTTCTGAATATATTCTCTGTGTTTGTTCTAGGTACTTGCAGTCACTCTCGGTCCCATAACTATTTTGCAGAGTCCATTACGACCACTGTAGGCTTCAAGAGTGAGCTGTGCGCTGATTGGTCCACCTACCAGACTGGCGCTTGCGCGGGGAACTCGCGGGCGCTCATGGGCGACAAAACTCCAACAGGGTAATGAAAACATTAGATTATAATTATTATTATAATTATTACTTCCAGGCAGGAATGTTTCAATCCAGAACCTGTGTGTTATGTTTGAAACAACAGCTGTTAGATGTCGTTAGTATCGCTTTCCCCTCCTGTTTGAGATTAGTTTTAGGAATTTTGTTCTGAGTAGATTAAAAAAAATAATTTGAGTTATTTAACGTGCACTTTCTAAACCTACTGATTATATAATTATATGAGAATTTCTATAACGAGAGTGAAATGGCTTACCAATTTTACCGGAAAGGAGTTTTTCACATACTTTCCACGGTTCTTTTACACGCCACAATCGATATGGGACCGATGATTTTACTTTTCCTCCGAAGGAAGTTGTGCTACGCATGTTTATCGCTTAGGAATAATCCGTCAACCGCGGCTGAGGTTGAACCCACGATCATCGTGTCCTGGGTCGAACACTTTACCCCAAGACCACNATTATTGGGAGGTTCTACATTCAGTTGTGTGTCTTTGTTCCAGAACTCGGGGTGTCTACTACTTGGCTACTAAAAGCTCCTCTCCTTATGCCGAGGGTTGAGTCATTGCCAGTCCTACCAGCACAACAGACGATACAATTGGTAGAATTTACGTCGTTCGCCTTTCTTTCTTTTCTGTAGAAACCAAATATTCGATACTTCGAACAACTATCTTAATTTCTTATATTTTTCTTTTCGCTTTCAAAAGAGATATTGTACATTATCAGGCCAACTACTGTATTTGTAATTTAACAGCGAATAAACCATGTAATGATACTGTTTCGGACCCCTCTCATATATTTGAAAAGTCATGGTTGAAGTTTTTTTTTTCTTTAACGAAATGTATGTAAGATATCCTTCAACACTTCATCCACGGAGAGTCACGCGCTTTTCAGAAGTAATTTCAATATACTGCACCACAAAACTTTTTTTCTTTAAAAATATCAACTCCGTAGCATTAGAAAGATCTTGTGACACGCTGTCTCCCTCTACCCAATAGGAAGCCAGCCTTCCCAACATCAAATCGCCAGGAGTATTTCTATTGGTTGGTTTTGACAGTGTTGAAAAGGGGTCCAAGAATCAAAGGGCTAGGTCATATATAAGACACTTGTGCGTATGAATACAATATAGTAACATCAATCTATACAGCACACGGTACTCAGAACACGAAACATGTAATATCACATAAATAAAATCCGTAATTTAACACACACTAAAAACTGTATCATATAATATATCTTCAGCAAAAAAGTGGAATCATCAAAATTAATCGTGTGCAAAATCAAAACTCTTGTTTATTTAATAGAAATAAATATCATAATTAATCAGATCACATAACCGTTTGATCAGTGCGTAGTAACGTATCTACGCGTCATCATCAGTAAATCCGGTATCGTCCACATCAGCATCGTCATCAGTATATGATCCCATATCAACATAATCGGCGCCGTATCGCGGGTCAAATATCTCATTATAAAAACCATATTATCATAACCAGTTTGTTTACAATAGTATACACGTCATATTGTTTGATATTTCATAGCAGACAAGACACGATAGGTTACTTCAAGACAAGTGTTGATTTGAACCCTCAACCCGCAACTCCTCCAATTCCTAACTAAAATAAAGGTAAGTAAATGTGTCAAAGTTGAAAGTACTGAGGAACCACTTACCCCACATCCTTAACCTACACTTCAACACAGTTCAAGAGAGGTTTGATCTCAATTCGACCGATTTGCACCAACAAAACGAGAGAGATCCTACACCAGATATGTCTGTTCAAGGATCCTTATGAGGTTTTTACAAATGAAGGTTGGATTTGAATCCCATATGCCAGGTTTTTGTCCCTATCCTCGAGATTAAATCTCAGGAATTTATTCTTGTGGGAGGGAAATTTTAAATCATCTGAGCACAATTCTGAGCAACGAGTTTCATGAACGTCCTGTTAACCAACAACCCTCTCCACGACCCCCTCTCGACAAGTTATAGCGCACAATCCAAGGCCAAGGTTCGCCAAAGTGTCTTCTCAGTCTTCGTCGTGAATGAAGTTATGATCACCGATAATCTTTCCGCGTCCAATTTCATCGTGCGCAAGTGTTGCCGTGCCGGTATTATTTGTGAGTTGACATTGTTTTAATGTAAAATAAGAATAATGCTACCGGTAGAGGAAATTCACAGTAATTTTAAAGATAAGATTTCCGATATATCTGATAAACGATACAATAATGTTCATCTTTGTGTTTTGGAATGATATCTCTAACTCCACTTGACGTGTTTAACTATGATATGGGGTGACCTGGCGGTCTGGGGTTAAGGTGTTGGACTTCTGTGCTGGGGGCCCGGGGTTCAATCCTCAGTCCCGGCACAGCTTTATCTGATTGCTCAAACCTTTCCTTCACCTCTGACAAGACGTGTATTAATCATAACTCGTGAATGTGTGGAATGCCAGGCCTCCACCGTGGTTCGGATCCCACGTTAAACTGTAGGTCCTCCATTTCATCTCGCAATCACCCTAACCATTACACATTAGCGTAAGTGTGTATAACCCGAACGGGTAGTAAGACGCGGCGCTAATAATAATAATAGTAATAATAATAATAATGAACTATGATATGTAAAGTCGAGACTCGTGTTTTTGGTACGAAGGTTGCTTTCCATCCTCTGTCTAGGCGAATGCTATCGCAGTCACTATAACTTGCCCTCCCTAGCCATAAACCATTGCATTAAGTGATTAACTAGCCTTTATGTATCAATCGATCAATAAAAACATAATTTAAAGACATCGACATATTTCACATACTTGATGGCGGACCTCCTTGGGAATACGCCTTTAGAACGTTCTGTGGAGTTCCTACACTGGTCTACGAGGGGTTCGTATGAACAGGGAAGTGGTGTGCCTTGGTTGGTAAATTGATATAACGTTGGTGGAAAATAAACGGTGCAAAGCTTTTCCAAAATAGTGGACCTCAAAACCTAAATATATGCTATTTCATGTTTTACTTTGCGTTTGGACTCTTTAAGAGCTTTTCATTGCTTCGCTGGAGAAGACTTGAGAAGATCAGGTGGACAGACCGGGGGACAAATGAAGTCCTAAGAAGAGGAGATGAGAAGATCGGGTGGACAGACAGGGAGACAAATGAATTCCTGAAACGAGTGGGCGAGAAGATCAGGTGAACAGACAGGGGGACAAATGAAGTCCTAAGAAGAGGAGATGAGAAGATCGGGTGGACAGACAGGGGGACAAATGAATTCCTGAAACGAGTGGGCGAGAAGATCAGGTGAACAGACAGGGGGACAAATGAAGTCCTGAAACGAGTGGGTGAGAAGATCAAGTGGACAAACAGGGGGACAAATGAAGTCCTGAAACGAGTGGGTGAGAAGAAAACCATTTTGGATGTGGTTCTTCTGTGCAAAGCAAACTGGATCTGACACATCCTTAGAAGGAACTGTCTTCTGCACGACGTCATAGAAGGAAAGGTTGAGGGAAAGAGGAGCTTAGGAAGAAGGAAGATTCAAATATTGGACGACTTGAAGGATAGAAGAACATTTTGGGACCTGAAGGAGGAGGCAGAGGACAGGGTGCATTGGCGGTCTAAGTTCATTGACAAAAGGAATGGACCTGTCGCAAGACAGAACACATAGTAATAATAATGATAGACTCTCAAACAGTTCCGGAATATTTACTCTTTGTTTACCTTGAAAGGTATCAAATCTACGTTGCATGTTTCCGTTCTGGTGCAGCACATAAGATTGAACTATACAAGGGCGTAGAAAGATAGTGGGTTGGGGGGCTCGCTAGAAAATGTAACTACACCTTCAACCAATAAAAGTTTGTATATGATATTAATAGACACCTTTCTACGCCCTTGAAGCCATAGTGTAATCCGTCAATGAGAAACTATTAAATTTGAGGGTAAATGGAGAGTACTTTGGCTTGAGATTAAAACACATTACATGAATTATCAAAATTACGTTCAATAATTTTTTTCTTTCAAAATTAACAAAACACAAAAATTTGTCAAGCCTTTCAGACGGATACAGTACAACAATTTACTTGATAGTCCCGGAAGAGGGAGGAGCTAGTATTTCTTGGGGCAGTCCCATGAGAGTTTCTTGTGGCAGTCTAATGGCATAAGGAGGCAAGAAACCTATTCCGGCTGAGGATATGAGGAGGCAACGAAATTTGAGGCGGATATTTACTTCCTCTGATGTCATCCAGGTCATCTGACGTCATCCTGGTGGTAGTCCTGACTAATCACTGAGGTGTATAGTTACCTGCTCTGACGTCATCCAGGTGGTACTCCTGACTAATCACTGAGGTGTATAGTTACCTATATCTGACGTCATCCAGGTGGTAGTCCTGGCAGATCACTGAAGTGTATAGTTACCTCTTCTGACGTCATCCAGGTGGTACTACTGACTAATCACTGAGGTGTATAGTTACCTGCTCTGACGTCATCCAGGTGGTACTCCTGACTAATCACTGAGGTGTATAGTTACCTTATCTGACATCATCCAGGTGGTAGCCCTGGCAGGTCACTGAGGTGTATAGTTACCTCATCTGACGTCATCCGGGTGGTAGTCCTGGCAGATCACTAAAGTGTATAGTTACCTTATCTGACGTCATCCAGGTGGTAGTCTTGGCAGATCACTGAAGTGTATAGTTACCTCTTCTGACGTCATCCAGGTGGTAGTCCTGACTAATCATTGAGGTGTATAGTTACCTCCTCTGACGTCATCAAGGTGGTAGTCCTTACTGATAACTAATAACTAATGTGGATAGCTACCTGCTCCAGCGTAATCTAGGTGGTAGGGATCGTTCATCAAGCCGTGGATGACGAACTTTTATGCTGAAACAAGTGAAGGAGCTGTTATTGCTGACGGTGAGGTCTGTTGTGGTTGACGGGCTCTCTCTAAAGATCCCAAAGAATGCTATTGGGCGAACAATCACAAGGACGTGATGAATATTTAGATATAAATTATCTGTAAGAAAACTAGGGAATGAATTGTAGGAGCCAGGGACTGAAGCAGGAACGCTATCCCCACGGATAGCCTTTCTTGTCCTAGGACCAGGTCCTAGATGTAGGGACAGGGATAATCAGTGTTCCCGGTAGGCCTGTCGACTAGTAAGAGATAATCAACTCAACCTCGACATTATTAATTTATTGGCGAACGTTTGGTTGAAAACTGTAGAGTTCTAGGGTAGTCGTAATATTCCTCCATTGTCACAAGGTTCACGGTTGAATGACCAGGTCACTCACGGAGTGTACAGATGAACTGTGACGGGGGTAGTTTCCGTCAGCTGTAGAATCGGTAGCTGCTTCCCTGTGCTCCCAGATGCTAGAGCCAACACTACAACACAACAATTAACATGTTACTGTCCTGACAAGACTCAGAGCAACACCCACCTCTCCAACTCCTAGTCTTCTCTGGTTCCGGTCGTGCGTAGTATGTACTATGAGAAGATCAAGAGATGAATGCGATGTTTAGAGTGGAACTGTAGAAATTACCAGCAATAATATGTTCAGATTAAGGTCCATCGTTTCAGTGGTTTTTAGAGAGACCTTGAATCTCTTCCACAAATATTACAACTTTATCTACTTGAGAGCTTCTATCTCTGATAATTTGCGTAAAGTGAGTATCCAGATAGTAATAACGAAACTTGAGCACTGAGGTGATGTTGTTTTGTAAGATTATATATTATTGTTTTGTACTCAAAGATAATTAATGAGTTTATTATTGTGCGATGGGAATCCTGAGGTTTGTTCAATTTGAGAAATAGGCTAACTTTAAGTGCATGTGGGTCTCTTGACAACACTAGGTTATGTCCAAGGTCACAAGTACAAATACACTAGATTCTACTCTTATCACCAACACGATGCATAGAGTTTAATATTCAAATATTGAACTGTTGTAATTCTAATGAGTTCCATATTTTCGACACTTAGATGCATAGAGATTGATATTCAAATACTGAACTGTTGTAATTCTAATGATTTCCATATTTTCGACACTTAGATGCATAGAGATTGATATTTAAGGAGTGAAACTGTTGTCATTCTAATGAGCTCCATATTATCGACACTTAGATGCATAGAGATTGATATTTAAATACTGAACTGTTGTAATTCTAATGAGCTCCATATTTTCGACACTTAGATGCATAGAGATTGATATTCAAATACTGAACTGTTGTAATTCTAATGAATTTCCATATTTTCGACACTTAGATGCATAGAGATTGATATTTAAGGAGTGAAACTGTTGTCATTCTAATGAGCTCCATATTATCGACACTTAGATGCATAGAGATTGATATTTAAATACTGAACTGTTGTAATTCTAATGAGCTCCATATTTTCGACACTTAGATGCATAGAGATTGATATTCAAATACTGAACTGTTGTAATTCTAATGAGCTCCATATTATCGACACTTAGATGCATAGAGATTGATATTTAAGGAGTGAAACTGTTGTCATTCTAATAAGCTCCATATTATCGACCCTTAGATACATAGAGATTGATATTCAAGGAGTGAAACTGTTGTCATCTTCAGGGAGGAGCTGTACTGTAGGGAAATCGTTTAGTTTTAGCACATTGCACAAAGTCAAAACTTGGTTGAGATCAACTATGACGGATGATCGCTTAACCGGGTACAGTATGATGAGTGTGCACAGGGAAAACATCAATTGTCGAAAGAGTTATAAATCAATTTGGTAACACCCTTATAAGACTTCAGTTTCTGTAATTATTGTTTTTTTTATGATGTTGTGAAATGAGTTCAAATTATAAGAATGTAATAAATTAAAAATATTTTTAAAATGTTCATTTGATTTCACTAAAATAATATATATTTTTTTAAATGTATTAAATCCTATTTTTGTTAGTTCACACATTACGTCCAGGTGGAAACCACAACCTGCTCTTTGCCATTTCTATTTTCTTTTTTTTGTATCTTTATAGTGCCAGTATAATGCAAGTGCGTGCAAATGGTTGTCGGGGCACACGCGCGTGTGTGTGGGTAAATATATTCCCCCTCCCCCTTCCGCCACTGCAAAAAAAAAAGTTAATAATCTGCGGCCACCCCCTCTTACTGCCCAGGCTTTCCAACGAATACACTTTAGAGTTTATACGCTACCATAATAATTCTAATCATAGTCTTTAAAAAATGTTTGTTAGTTACCAACGACAATTGTATCTAACTTACAAAGTAGCGCTTACCAGCTACTTCACACGCGTTAAACAGGAGTCACACTAGAACATATTCTACGCTACGTAAATATATGCTACGTTAAGCTATACCATGTTTTAAAATCGCTAGCCAAGTTTTTAAATGAACAAGTTCACATATAGCGCTATGCTGTACTATACTATGCCGTGCTAAGATGGCAAAATTTATGTTCAAAGCCTGTAAAAGCGCTTTAAATTTGTAGCATTAACAATAAAAATCGAACTCTCCTTTAACATAAAAGATGGACGTGTTGTAATACAAAGTGATCAAATAGATCCACGTTAAGCCCGTGTCACATGACACTAGCTCGTACTAGAAATCAAATGTGCAAGCTAGCGACTAGATATCTGTATACTAGCTTGTATAATAGAAACAGGACTAGAGTATTCACACGCTGCTAGTGTGGTACTAGGTTCTAGTGCAAATATTTATGGAACTTCAGAGATTAATTTCGGGTGCAACAGCTGCATTAATTGCTAATAAAGATATTGAAAAATATGAGAGGGAGCCTAAGAAAAAGAATATGGACACGGGACTTGTTGGGAAAGACGAAATAATGGTCGCAGGATGCTAAATATGATACATTCGGAGGTTAGGTAGTATACATTCGGGGTGACACAAACGTTTAGTATCTCCCTAAATTTGTATTCATTTATTTACGATGTGGTCAGAAGCCCCTAAGCCCATGGGTGTCCAAGTACAGTATCCTTGATTCACAAATGTTCTTTTTTAAGCCTACACACACTTTATATTCTAGAAAAAAAATCCAAGGTTGGCATGCTATCAAGTTTATTTAGATTAAAATTGGGTCTGGAACACAGTTTGTCATTTTTGATGACATGTTTTAAATAGAATTTATATATATTAAATATATTGTCATATTGTGGCAATTTGGTATTATATAAACAAGGATGTTTAGAATAATTTTCCGCCAACAACAAAATCACATCCGAAGACCATGTCGGCGCCATTTCTATTATTTACTCTACACATAGTCTGAGCGGGCATTGATTGGTCGAATTACACAAACTAGTGTCGGAACTAGTACGAAAATAGCGCATGTTCTATCCTCACAACTAGTATGGTAGCCAGTACCAAGTGGCAGAACCAGTATACATTTTCTGATTCACACGACGCTAGATGATGACGTGCTAGCTAGCACATTGGATTTCAAGTATTAGCTAGTGTCGTGTGATACGGGCTTTACTGAAACGGCCAAATGAACCCTTCTATCAAAGACCTGCGAAAAGAAGAAACCATTTACAGGACTGATGTTTAGGCCACGACTCTCTGTTACCAATGACATGCCCTCCACTCCCCAACTCACTGGCGCTCGCGGCGTTGGTGCCGCGAACTAAAAGATTATAAGTGGGACATTATACTTGGAACACAACACATTTTCTATTGCAGAATGTTAAGGAATCATTTCTTATATCATATTCAGTCAAATGTAACTAAATTCATTATTTTATAAATAAACAACGCTATAAAATATAAAAAATATGGCTAAACTACTTAAGAAAAATTAAAAAATGACAAATTGCCAACAAAACAGTATGGGCAAACTTTTCATAGACTTCACGCTTCCTTTTCTCTGGACTTCGCGTTCACGCATGCGCATTCTTCTGTGACGTCATTGTAAGCTGCTCCTAACTAGATTCCCCCAAACTAGTTTACGGGATCAGCTAGTCCTATAAGAATGCCCGCCCCATCCATGCCATCCACTATTTCAAGCTGTCAATGGACAGATCGACAAAGGGATTATGTTGCTTCTTTTGGCTGAGTAAGGAGAAGGGATTGTTGAGCAGGAAGAGAGTCGGGGATGTTGAGGGTAGGGAAAGGAGCCTATACACGAAAGTCCCGTATGAGGTCGCTCAAGGATGGTCAGGGTATACTATTGCCGGCAAAAAGTGTATTAAGCGAGGTAATGTGTCAAAACTGTGGACGGCATGAGGTTGAAAAGTGGGTTTTAAGAAAAACATTCCCTGTAGAGGCAAAACCCAAATAAATACCTATCGGTTCTGAACTGATTCACCATATGTTTGTAATAAATTAAAAATATTTAAACAATAAGCTCAAAAGAAAATAAATAATTTCAAATGGCTATAAAACACGGAATTTTTAAATTCACCTGATAATAAACATTAAATATTGTATAAAGTATCAAGGCGATCAATTTGTAATATTTACAAAATCATCTATAGCATGTCATTATGCCAAATACAAAATATCCACTACTTAAAATAGGTTTTTATTTTTGATATTTACTAATCTAATTACTTTAGTTAAAACTCAATTTGGCCAAATTAAAATATATAAAAAATTCATATTTTTGAAGTTAAACACAACCAGTATCGGTTATTGGAGCCTACAGTTTAATTTATGTAAAATTTCCGATACTTCAACTTCCAAACAGCTTTGAACCATCAATATCCAGGTTAACAGAGATAAAAAATGATAAAATGTAAATTTACTCCCATTTTCTCTTCAACAACTTTTCGTTTTTTTCTGTTCAATAAACTTTTGAGCAATAATATAATGTTTCTTTTCAATGGATTCAGCTACAGCTAAATTTTATTTTTTGTTGACTTTTCAGAAACTGTTTTGTGTGCTAAAATTGGCTTATGAAACTCAAAGCTCAGAATTATATTCGGATGCTTTAGAATTCCCTCCATAAGTTTAAGTTCCTGGC
>CABFVX010009085.1:7792-20169 GCA_902151425.1 Timema shepardi
ATGTCAATGTATATATATATATATATATATTGACATTACCTTTATTGAAATTTCGCCTACTATCTGATTATTAAAATAACGGCTTATTTGAAAATTTTGTAAACTTTAATGGTCATTAGTCAGTTTTTTCCTTATTTATATTCACATATGAAATTAATATCTTATTAAATAAATATCAACTTGAAGCCACTTCATGCTTTATTTAGTTGGTTTGGTTTACCATTTCCCTTAGGTTGTATAACTTTAATTTTTTTTTAAAATTCTGAGAGATATATCTTTTAATGATCAATGAGGTTAACTGTCCACATATCATCTTCCTTAACTGGTGTGAGTTGCGAGATTTGAGTTTAGAATCTCCAAACTGGTGTATTCAAAGCACAGAATTCCAACCACTCACTCCTATTGCCCCTTTTTATCCTCTTTTTTATTTTTGTTATTTGAACCTCCTGTTTGTTCCTTATTTTTTGTTAAGAAGGGTTCAGCAAGTACAAAAAGGCTTTTAATATGCCTAATATTCCTTTTCATGTTTGAATTAATAAACGAACCAAACTATTCATGTATTCTAAAAAGCGTTACTTGATCTCAACCTCAGTCAATAAATTACTATTAATCACATCTGAACTACACGAAAAAGAACTGTTAAAACACACTGTTGTTTTCTACAGCACAGCACAATGAGTACTGACTGAGCATGAGTAACAGCAATGGAATGTGGATATGCAAGGGTATAGTGGTGTGAGTGGCTGGGTTGTGGGGGGTGTGGTAGTGGTGACACATGCCTAATTGCATTGCTCATAGCTGTTTCCCTCCTACGCTCACTCGGTTCAATTTACGAAATGCAAAACACTATTTGCGCCGCCAGCCGGCCAGCGCCGGTGAATAATAAACAGTTGGTTGACAATAAGACAGAAGAAATAAAAAATTATGGTGGATGGCGTGAGCAGAAAACAGAATACAAATACTATCATTCTTGCTCTTTCTCTCATTCATTATATTCACTAAAAATAAAAAACTATTTTGGTTTTACTCTTTATTATACTCTCTTTAAGGAATAATTTTCAATTTCAAGTCAATACGATATTCGGTAGTATATGAGATAAAGGGAAAAATAAAATTTCACAACTGAGGAAGTCGTTTTATTGTTTTATTCTTTAATATACTCTCTCTCAATGTCCGGTTAAAATTTGTATATCAATTCAATAACCAGAACTTTAGATACAGTAAAAAATAAAAGTGAGAATGGCCTAGAAATGGTTGTTCAGTTAAAGGGTTCTGCCACTCCCCCATTTAAAAGGAAAGCCGTAAAACATAAATATTAACATTCTCTTTTTCACAAATTTTGACTATATTTTATTGATATTCTTTGGGCCATTGATTTTTGTTGGGTTTTTTTTTCCATTAGGGGGTGCTAGTGGTGCACCGGCACCACTTGTGCGCATGCCAATGAAGGGCACCCTAGATTTGAATATGACGTACAAAAGCAGTGAGAGGGGATCCAGTCTGGAAGGCTACTCCGATGCCGATTATGGAATGGATCTAGAAACACGTCGTTCAACTACGGGCTATATTTTTGTATTTGCAAATGGACCAGTTAGCTGGTCCTCGCAAAGGAAAAAGAGCGTAGCTACCAATAATGCAACTGTTCTGCATGTTGATAATCACGCTGCAAATCAATTGGTAAAAAATCCGGTCGACCACAGACGTACTAAACACATGACATTAAATACCACTATATTCGCGAAAGAGTAAATGAGTGTGAAATTGAATTGAAATATGTCTCTACCATACTTCAAGGTGCTGATATAATTGTAGCGTGTCAATCAAATTGATTGAACACCTACAAGAAAAAAGTTCACTATTTATGTAATTGGGTGCCACGTTGGAATTATATCAAGATATTGAAGATAAAATACCTCAAAGTTTATACTCTCTCGTATACTGAAAATACGTATTGCCCTACGTTCAAACACGTGGTTAGTCAAAATAATAATTGTCTTTTGATAATTGCTGTTCTAAAAATCAAAGAAGAGGACTAATATTATTATAGTTATGAATAAGATATGTGAATGCATACCCTTGTTATAAGATGGGGTCAGATGAAGAAACCTACAGCCGGCCATGCGGCCCTCAAATAGGTGAAAAATATACATCTATATTATTTCTTTGCATATATATATATATAACAGTGGAAATCAAATAACTAAATTAATACTGATACATTTTGATATAGGATATGTGTGTATAAACTCACCACGGCCAGATGTCTGCAGATATCATTAATTCACTTCTATATCACAGGATTATCTATAATGGCGGCTCCACGTGGCACAAGACTCGCCTGTTCAGTAGGGGAGATAGCCTGAAAATGGAGACCGGCGCTTCGACTGCGCCTCTGGTGGCCGACAGAAGAAGCTAGTCAGTTTCTATCTCTTCTCTTTCCCTTTCCTCGTTTATCCTTCCTTATTTTTACCTACGCTTCTCAATTCGTTCCCTTTTCCTTTTCTCCTCCCTGTTCATGTCTGGTTGTGAGTATATATGGGACGCGCCGCGGGTTCAATACTAGAGAGCGGTTCTACACAGCCAAGGATCATCAACGAACCGCTGCCGGTGAATTACCAAGACGGGTCATGGAGTCTGGGTCGTCAGAATCGCCTCCATAGCGGCATTGAAGGAGGAAGAATCGTCCTATTTAACACGCTGGTTACGAGAACGCCGCAGCTAGGGTATTGGTATCCAGCGGTCGTCATTTAGTACCTAGTATTTAGTTACTAAGTTAGAAGAAAATTTATTTTGGTTTAACGTGATGCAAATAGTTATTCAGAAGTCCTTTTTTTTAAAATGCAAGCGAAAATGTTTTCGGAATCTAGTATTATGTTCAGGGCTAGTTAACTTCAATATTGAAGAAGTACCTTGGTTATATTATGCTTTTTTAGTCTGATGGACAAGTCAGATTTTAATGACTCATTAAGTCAATTGCTGAGTGCATTATTGTATTTTCGGACACTGTCTTAACGTTAAAGCCTCCGGCTTAGAAAAATGTAATTTTTTAGTGTTGCTGATTTACACTAACTCACAAGTACCGATAAATCTTGAAGAGGAAAATATTCATGACACCCTAAACGTCATGCACATCAGTTCTTTGTTATTGATGGTTATCGCCAGGAAGTCTGTTTCTTTCTTTTGCCTTACGCAGTTCAGTTGTAAATGATAGAGATTTGATTATGCGGTCAATGTTCATGGAAAGTATTAGTTTGGGTGAGCAACACGTGGAAATTGGCCTAGTGTCATAGTGGGGTCCGCGCAAATAATACTATTTTGTTTTGGCCTGTAAATAGGTTCCTATATTTTGTATTAGTTCTAAAGGATGTTAATGTACTATTGAATGCTCTGGTAGTACCGTAAGGGAACATGTCCGGCCATAGTACCTTAATGACGCCTGGCCCTTAGCCATCAATCAGCTGGATTCACCAGCCAATTATCCAACAAATTTAGTGGATCCCTGTTAATATTCAACCCTGTCAAGTGAGACTGTATAAATATTATCTTATAAATTTGTTCTATATTTTGGTTTAACTAATTCTCAAATTACTTTCCTTTTAGAAATTCTACAGCCTCTTGCCTGGCCACTGTGTTGCCCAGGTAGCCACAAGGAATCGAGTAATCCCTCAAGTTTATTTGCCTTGAGAAGAAATTTAATACTCTATAATTTTATATCTTATTGTAAAACTTATACCTTTTTATGCATTTATTGTTTACTAAATAAAACTATATTGTCAAATTGATATGTTCAGTTTTCTAATTTAGTATAAATGTACTGTGTGTAATCACAGTGCATAATATGTACGAAGACATTGCGACGATATCGTTTTTCCTACTTAGGTCAAATGTTGGGACTATTTTCTAACAATGTAAAGCACTCAAGCGATGAGAGTATTGAATCAAGTATTTTAAGCTTTCGTACCTACTGGTGGGAGGTGGTGTGCGCATGCAAACACCGCCACTGCGCTTATGTTCTTGTGATTTAGTTTTTTGTCGCGTCTTGTTCTGTTCATGAACAAAAACTAAATTTTATACAAACTAGTTTTCGTACATATAATAACGTGACACAATTATAGGGTTTATCCTAGACAAATACAATTATATTTATTTCACGTTCCAAAACTGAAACTTACCTCACGCACCTAACGATTCAATAATTGTTCGATTAAATATCTCTTTAAAATATTTATTAGTCTTGTGAGCTATGAGTACATTTTCTCACGAACCTAATATTCCATACGTTGTATGAAACAAACTATTAATATTTCTAATGCAAAATTGAAAATGAGAAAACATGTGTTTATTATTATTATTAAACTATTAGGAGTGAAGGTGTATTTATTGTTAACTAATTTAAATGCCTGTTTTATACTCGATATAGATTGAATTTAAATTCTAACACTTACCGAGGAATAGAAATTTAATTTATTTGTTGTTAAGTTTCAAGTTTTTATCCCAAAACTTTCTTTTCTTCACTTTAGAGGGTGGTGGTTTTTTGTTCTTCATGGGCACTGTTTTATTTACACATCACAAATAAACAAACTAGTTTTATTAGGGAAACTTGGTAAATTTGTTTGAAACTATCACAAACATATCAACACAAAAGAAAAAACTATTCACACATGGTCTAAATATATTAAATAACACTACTTAAAATATATTGCATTTTAAAGCAAAAAAACAACAAGAACATTAGAACTGTTCTCACTGACGAATGTCTATTTGAAAACTAGCTTGACACGTAAGTCACAACAAACGCTCATGGAACTGCGAGGGGAGCTAGTGGTAATTGGGCGGTTGAGAAAAATGCTTCAACAGATACACACGAAAAAGTATTTTGAGCGTAATCATGAAATAAAAATTATCTGGAAAAGTTGAAATTCAATAATTTATATATTTTTAATTGTTAAATTTACAGAAACCATATTAATTTTGTTGAAACAAGCAACCTTTATTTTAATAGTAGAAAAATGTGCAAGGCTATTAAATAATAACTACCATCCGATTTAAGGAGGTTAGTAGTACATGGTTTTTAGATAGTTGGTGGGAGTTCCCTTTTGAACTTCGAACCAAGACCTGCTCACTCCTAGAAACTCAAAAAGTACACTGCAGGCCATCAACCAACTTCAAAGCATCTGACACGCCAGGCCTGGAGGCTCGTGTGTCGATCCTCCCTTTACTACACTGGACGAAGTTTGGAGAGGGTATAGCGTCACTTGTTTTGCATCCTCATGTAGCAACTTCCTACTACTACGTAAATTAGAAAACTTAACATTTCAATTTCACAATAGTTTTATTTAGTAGACATTGGAAGTGTTACAGTTTACAAGTTTTACAATTAGGCAGAAAATGATAGCATATTAATTCTCTTCTCAAGACAAATATCCTTGAGTGATTACTTGATTACTTGCAGTGACCTGGGCAACACAGTGACCAGTCAAGAGGCAGTAGAATTTCTAAAAGGAGAGTAATGTGAGAATTAGTTAAAGCAAAATATAGAACAAATTTACAGTATAACATTTACACAGTCTCACTCGACAAGGTTTAGTGTTACTAAAATAGTTGGATAGTTGACTGGTAAATCCTGCTGGATGATGGCTAAGGGCCAGAAGTCATTAAAGTACTATGGCAGGACATGTTCCCATTACGGTACTACCCATGCATTCAATAGTACATTAACCTAATTTTGAACTACCACAAAATTTAAGAACTTATTTACAGGGTAAAACAAAATATTATTTGCGCGGACCCCACTATGACAAACAGTCACTTTCCACGGGTTGCGCACCCAAACTAATACCTTTAATGAACATTGACTGCATAGTCAAACCTCTATGATTTACAACTACACTGCGTAAGGCAGAAAAAAGAAACAAACTTCCTGGCGATAACCATCAATAACAAAGTACTGATGCACATGACGTTTAGGGTGTCATGAACTATTTTACCTTTTCAAGATTTATAGGAACTTGTGAGTTAGTGTACATTTACCACACTAAAATTCACATTTTCCAAGTGAGAGGCATAGACGTTAGGACCGTGTCCAAAAATACAATAATGCACTCAGCATTTGACTTTATGAGTCATTAAAATTTTACATGTCCATCAGACAGAAAGGCGAAATATTGCCAAGGTACTTCTAGCATAACGAAGTTAGCTAGTTCTGAATATGATACTTGGTCTAACAAAATAAAACCAAAATACAAAGGCACTCAGCAATTGACTTTAAGAGTCATTAACATCTGACTTGTCAATCAGACAGACAGGCGAAATATTACCACGATACTTCTAGCATTAGCTAGTTCTGAACATGATACAAATCTAATAAAATGAAACATTTCTCTTGCAAAATTAAAGGACTTCCGAATAACTATTTACAACATATCAAATAAAAAATAAAGTATCTTCTGACTACATGCTAGTGACTAAACGACCCCGGCTGGATACTGATACCCTAGTTGAGTTGTCCTGGTGTCCAGCTCGTTGATTCCGACGATTCATCCAGCAACGTCGATGCTATGGCGGCGAATCCGACGCCACGAACCCCATGGTCCTTCTTGGTAGTTTTCTCACCGGCAGAGCTTCGTCCTAGTACCTAGGCTGAGAGAAGGCGTTGTGCATAAATGAGCTCATGGTGCTACCCTTATATAGCGACAATCAGACACGAACATGAAAAGGGAGATAAAGGAGAATGAATTACGAAGCAGAGGTAGAATAAGGGAGAATAAATGAGAAAGAGAAAGAGAGAAGAGTTTAGAAACTGACGAGCTTCTTCTGTCGACCACCAGAGGCGCATGGTATCGCTGCGCCTTGACTCGGCACATCGACTTGATTCTTTTCTACTGCGTGAGTCAGAGTTGATCCACGTGGAGCCGCCATCATAGATAATTCTGTTTTTGTGAAATGAGTAAACGATATCTGCAGGCATCTGCCCTTGGGTGAGTTTTATACACATATATCCTGTATCAAAATGCATCAGTATTAATTTAGTTATTTGATTTTCACTGTTTGTTTTACGAAAAGAAATGATATAGAAATATATTTTTTAAATTATATTACCGGCCACATGGTCCGCTATAAGTTTTGTATCAGACCTTTCTTTTATAACTAGGGCACATATTCACAAATCTTATTTATAACTTTAATAACATTAGTCTTCTTTTGTGATATCTAGAACCGCAATTATAAAAATGTAAATTAATTTTTTGACTAATCCACGTGTTTTGAACGTAGGCCAATACGCAGTTTTTTGTATTAGAGTACAACTTTGAGGTAGTTTATCTTTTAATATCTCCATATAATCCCAACGTGGCACCCAATTACATGAATATTGATAAATAGTTAGTTTTTTCCTTGTAGGTGATCAATCAATCTGATTGACACGCTACACTCACAGCGAATATGATTCTAGGATATTCGAGAGTTCTCCTTCCTACCCTCCTCTGCCTGCCATTCTTCACTATATATACAAGGAAGAAAGAAGCGAAATGTTGGACGTTGTTTACAACTTTGTCATTGGTTGGCACAGTCACATGATAACGGATATGCACTGTGTGGACGTTATTTCCATTTCTAAGGACCATCAAGGACAAAAAGGATACGGAGCTTACGGACCCTGTAGATACGACTTAACCAATAAAACATAATTTAATGGCTCCTGTTTTTATTTGTATTATGGAATTAGACCTAATACACGAAAATAAATGTTTGTTTTTTAATAGTCTCCCAAAGTTAACGGTAAACGTTCTTTACCCCATAAGATAATATATTATGTACCGGTAATGTAAATACTAAAATATAAATATTATGAAGTCATACCAGGTAAATGTAAAGTAGCCAGAGAATCTTCACCCTCTTGCAACCTTTCATTTGACAAGAAACAATAAAATTATTTTCACAAATCCTGTAACTATGTGTTTCATAAGTTCTTCATACACGAGAAACCTATAACGAGATGTCCTAGCTTCATAACCCGGAACCAATTGTCCAATTTCCCTTTCTTTTAACATTAAACTAATAATTAGATTGGGGGAAAAAATATAGCCATAGGTCTTCCCTTCTAAAAATAAGAATTAACAGTTTGAAACGTTGTTATTATAATATGAAGCCAGCCATTTTGAATTTAAAAAAAATTGACATTCACGTCATTAAACAACAGCAACGCTGAAGTGACCGTCCACGAAACTAACTTGGTTTCACCTTATCACTATAGTGTGCCCACCCAATGGGAAAAGAAAAACCAATCAACGTTTTAACATTATCTGTGCCAATCACCATAGCGACAGAGAATAAACAACTTTTAGATCATTTATTAAAATATTTATTTCTAAAGTTACATGGTAAGTAGTTTACATAATTTAATTTATTTTTTAAATCTAGTTATCTGATAATCATACATTAATTACATACAAAGTAAGTATATATTAAATTAGACGAATTACAGGTCCTAATAGGCGCTTTGCCTTCCCAACCCGATCTTATTATATTAACTGAAACTCGGTTCAAATCAGATGAACAAATTACTACAATATAAATGGATATACAGGAACCTTTGCTTGTAGGAATGGCAGGCAGGGAAGGTGAATTTTATTTATGCTGAAAATACTTTAGATTTTAATGTTCTTGAAAAAAGATGAGAGGTTGTTTTATCTCCTTACAGATGTTATATAAAGGCCACCAATTACATCTATTAATGATTTCCTAACATATTTTGAAGGCACTTTAAATACAATAGCGGGGGGAGGGGGGGATTTATAATTATAGGAGGCACAAACATTAATCCAATAACAGAAACACCTTTTAACAACCTTATTAACTCTTATGGCTTTAATATAGGTAATATTAACTATAAAAGTAATTATATATTAGCCAGGAATAATGTTAAAGCACATAGAAGAAAATTAATTAAAAATTATTTCTATAACAGGTTTATTGACACTAAAAATAATCCTAAACTACTATGGCAGGAGATAAATAAATCACTTAGCCTAATAAGAATTGTAGAACCAAAAATAAAAGAGTAAAATAGAATTTTAGAAACAGGGAGTATGTGCCACCAACCACGAAATGGCAGAAATGCTGGATGAATATTATATTGGTGTGAGCTAGAAACTTTCTAAGAACATTCCCTGAACAACTAAAGATGTAACAAATAATACCTATTTATAAAGGTAGTTCTTTGAAAGGAGATACATCAAATTACAGACCTATTTCTCTAATTTCGTCCATATCTAAAATAGTTGAAAAAATAATAAAAAATAAGTTTGTCAAATTTGTAGAAAAAATAAATGTTCTTAAGGATAGCCAATATGGATCTAGGTTTGAGTCCGATACACTCTCGACAACAATGGAATTAATTGATACAACACAAAATACTTTGGATGATAAAAATAAACTCTCAGGAGCTCTTTTTATTGATTTAAAAAAAAGGCATTTGGCACTGTAAACCCTGATATTCTCTTATTAAGTTGTCGGAAAAAAGGGATACGAGGAACTGTGCTTGACTGGTTTAAACGTTACATCACAGACAAAACAATACACTCTCCTTAATAGTCACGAAAGCACGGTGCAAAGTGTAACATGTGGAGTCCCTCAAGGGTCAGGGATTGGACCCATTTTGTTTCTTATATATGTTAATGATATCTTCCAGGTACATTTTGAGGGTCACTTGCAACTCAACGCAGATGACACAAGCTTATTTTATATTGGAATAAACCTTGAAAACTATAATAGATAGTATTCATTCGGGCATAGAATTGTTATTTTATATTGAAAAAAACTTGAAAAATATAATAGATAGTATTCATTAGGGCATAGAATTGTTATTTTATATTGAAAAAAACTTGAAAAATATAATAGATAGTATTCATTAGGGCAGAGAATTGTTATTTTATATTGGAAAAAACTTGAAAAATATAATAGATAGTATTCATCCGGGCATAGAATTATTATTTTATATTGGAAAAAACTTGAAAACTATAATAGATAGTATTAATTCGGGCATAGAATTGTTATTTTATATTGGAAAAAACTTGAAAAATATAATAGATAGTATTCATTCGGGCATAGAATTGTTATTTTATATTGGGAAAAACTTGAAAAATATAATAGATAGTATTCATCCGGGCATAGAATTGTTATTTTATATTGGGTGAAGGAAGGGTCTGGTAATCAGATAAATCTGTGCCGGGACCGAGGATTGAACCCTGGCCGCCGGCACAAAAGTCTGACACCTTACCCCTAGACCACCAGGTCACTGCAGTCTTTAATCTCCATACTCTCTCATTATATATATATATATATATAATTCCTACTTAGATGGTTTATATTTGTAAGCTTATTAGGTTGTTGTAGTGTTGTTGTCAGGGTCTGTCTGTACAGTCCCCTCGTGTTGGTAATAGTAGCTCTAATATATGAGCAATGACAGGATAACTCGTGTAGAGCTCGGTGATAACAGTATAGGTATGGTAAGTCTAAGGTCCTGGGTTTGATTCCTGTGTCCAACTATTATAATTCACCTATATTGAATTTAATTGAACGATGCAACACGCGACAGTTGTATCTGTAACCAAAGTTTATTTACATATTTGTAAAAGCCAAATAAATAAAATAGAAAAGAGTGTCCTATCAATAGCTTAATACTTTGTAAACATGTTTTCTATTAAAGTGTGGCGAACAAAATGTCTGTTACCGTTGACAACTAAATGATGTGTTCATGTCCCGTCTGGGTCGTGTTGTGTTCGATACACGACCCAGAACTAACTATACAACAACTGAGAGCCTGAAATCTCCAATTCATCAACTAGTTCCATTTACTAACATGTTCCGTGGTTCGGATTCCACGTTAAACTGTAGGTCCTCCATTTCATCTCACAATCACCCTACCATTACACATTAGCGTAAGTGCGTAATAACCCGGACGGGTAGTAAGACGCGGTGATAACAATAATAATAATAATAATAGTAGTAATAATAATAATAATAATAATAATGATAATAATAATGATGATAATGATAATGATAATGATAATAATAATAATGATAATAATGATAATAACAATGATAATAATAATAATAATTATAATGATAATAATAATAATAATAATGTTTGAATGATAATAATAATAATAATAATAATAATAATAATAATAATAATGTTTGAATTATAATAATAACAATGATAATAATAACAATGATAATAATAATAATAATAATAATAATGATAATAATAATAATAATAATGATAATAATAATGATAATAATAATAATAATAATAATGATAATAATAATAATGATAATAATGATAATAATAATAATAATAATAATGATAATAATAATGATAATAATAATGATAATAATAATAATAATAATAATAATAATGATAATAATAATAATGATAATAATGATAATAATAATAATAATGATAATAATAATAATAATAATAATAATAATGATAATAATAATAATAATAATAATGATAATATTGTTGTCTCTTTCAAGGCCAAACCGAACGACTATAAAGGATGCATTGAAACGGTGGGAAGAGAAACACAAAACAAACCCGGCAGAAGCCACTGAAGTTATTATAAGCTTTCAATGGCCGCCAATTGAAAAAATGGACAGCGTGCTAGGAGGGTTAGTTAAATGCGAGTAAGGATTTAAACATTCACTCATGATATTATTAATAAACTGATCCTTTTCACACTTTATATATTAATAAACTTATTATTATATTTAGATATTTCATATTGTCTGTCTAATTTACTGATCACAAAATATTCTAAACAAAGTTTCATTTAAAACCTAGTTCACACTCAATGTTTATTGGTATTTAAGATAATCTTGAAAATGTATTTGCATTTGAAAAATGGCTTGTGTTCTTCTTGTGATTTGTTTTTTTATTTCAGAAAATTGTCCTTGTCAACAAATATGATTGAAAAAATATCTGGTATAAGTTCGTTGAAGAACTTGAAAGTTCTCTCTCTTGGTAGAAATTACATCAAAACTTTTTCAGGATTGGTAATTCATCTTTGCAACATATTGGAATAGATGCACTATGATTTAAAACAAAACACATTAGAACAGCACTAAGCCAGCACTATAGATAGAAATTATCGCAATCGCACGGAATGTCACAAATTTTTACAATTGCATTTAAAAATACCATTTTGTTCCAGAAAACCCATTGTTGTTAATTGTTTACAGGATTTACATGTTAAATATCTAGTCCAGGAACGACAAACCTGGTTCTGATGAACCATTTATTTGTGAATTGGCCTTTATTTGGAGAATTCCAGAAGTGAATGTTTACTGTTACCTCGCTAGAGATTGAACCCCCC
>CABFVX010009086.1:0-20167 GCA_902151425.1 Timema shepardi
AGTTTGTCCACCAGGCTTCGTCACTCATCACTATCAGGAACGTCAAGGTCGATAGAACTTAGGTCCGATTATAATCAACAGTACATAAATTTTGAAGACTTGACATTTTTAAAATAAAAGATATAAAAAAACATTAAGGTAAAATTACATATATAAAAAAGGTACAAAGAGATTTAATTATTTAACACATATTGAATTAATTGTTTATAAGAGATTATTGAAAACTTTAGTTCCACAAATCCCCAACAGATCGCCATCTTATTCCCGAACTACTCTTAATTTAAAGTTTGTCCACCAGACTTCGTCACTCATCACTATCAGGAACGTCAAGGTCGATAGAACTTAGGTCCGATTATAATCAACAGTACAGCCTGTCTTAGATCGTAGTGTTGAAGGTATATCCCCAAATATAATTACAAAAGCATGTTCGAATTTTAGTTGGCCAAGGGTATTATGGTTGCTCTGCCATGGCAGGAAAGGAAGGAGGCTGCAAACAAAAATTATAAAGGTGTATCCGAAAGCAATGTTCGTACACTGTTTCTCCCATCGCCTCAATTTAGTGGTGCATGATTTAAATGATTTATGAGATATCCGAAACGTAGTTGGTACAATAAAGGCCATTATTGACTATTTCCAAGAAAGTTTTATGAGAAGAGTTACTGTACAGAGTATTCCTAGGATGTGCGAAACTCAATGGACACCAAAACATAAAAGCATTTGAATATTCACAGATAATTTTAGAAAAGCTGTAAACCAGCTGGAGAACTTCTCCCAGAATGGCAATACCAAATCAAAGCAGACGGCATTTCAAGGCTATAATTTCTCTTGTAGTAATAAGTAAATATTATTCAATATTAGAATCAATAATTCAATCTTTACAGACCATTGAATTAGATTTATTAAAAGTTTTTATTCCATGTGTAGATTCTTATTCCCTCATTGCGATCCTGATTTTCAGACTAACATAAAGAAGCATTTAATTTATTTAGGTTACCTCCCCAACAAATTAAGATATCAGCAGAAAAAAAAAATTATTTACAAATTAGCAACAGATATTCAAAAATATTATGATATTGATAACTTCTTATATGAATCAAAAATATGGTATGAATTTTGGTTAATGAAAAATCAAATACCCATAAATCTATCAATTACTGAAGTTATTAATCAAAATACAGAGTTTTTTTTTCCTGCCAAGCTATCATAAAAGGATATCTATTAAGTCCGCTTGCTTTGCTTATATGCACAGTCAAACGATCATTCAGTACTCTTCGGAGAATGAAAACATGGTTTCATTCTACAATGAGCGAAAATAGATGGTGTGGGTTGGGCATGTTAAGCGTTCAGAAGAAGAAAAGTTATTGTAAAACAAGATTTTATTAATCTAGTTATTAATATATCTGGGCAATAGCCTAGACGATTATTATTCGCCTTCAAAGACGATCAATTATGATAGTAAATTTTTGGTATTTCATAAGTTACATGTAATTTCTCTATCTGTATTTTTTGTGCGATACAAGTTATGTTTATGAAGGTTTCTTTCCTAATACTTTTAATAAGAAAATATTTATTTGGTTATTGTAAATTCAAAGTTTTAAAGATGTTGTTTGATAGACTATACTTTGTTTACTTACCTTTTTGTTCTTATTTCAGTTTTATCCCTATTCAAAAAACGTTCTGTATTTGAAACTACTTTGTTTCGTCTTTGATATATTATTGTTTATGTTGAATTTGTAATAGAAAAACGTTCCTCGCGCAATAACGCAATCTCAATATTTTGATGTAAATAAGATTTATTACTAGAATGAATGTTTTTTTTTTGTGAATACGCATCCTTGGGTAGATAACTATAGAGTGAAAAACCAAACAATAGGTTTTTTACAGTTTTATCAACAACCACAATTTATCAAATCTTGCCCCCCCCACCCCCCCTTGGATAAATTTCTGCGGACGCCCATAGAGCTACTTAACTGTGATTGGACTGGTTAGCGAATGAAGTCACCAAATGGTCATTAACTTGGAACTCATGTTTTGCACGCGGTGGCTGCTGTATAGAATTGGCGGAATTTCAGCCAGTTTCATACTATATAAATGCAAGCACCTTTTTCGGCCTTCTAGAATATATACTATGCATTATTATGTTTAGTGACTCGAATGCCGGGAGGATTTAGTTCTCTGTCGTTATTACAGATATAAGAAACGTAACCAAATAAGATTTTGGATTCATACATACAATTAAAACAATAGTAATAATCTACTATTCATTACGGCAAAGGGATTGCAACAGACTGATTAAAAGTATATAGCGTTGTAAAGAATGTCGAAAGAAAGCTACCTTGAATAGTAGGCCTACATTAAATGTTCAATAATGGTTCACAATGATAAATGAGATTGTAAGTGAGCAATTAGCATGTTGGTATTTATTTTCTGTGTTCTATTCATTTTGTTCTGCTAGATCATAGTTTTCTCTGTCAAGAGAGTGTTGTGTGCAGTTCAATTTTCAAAGTTAATTCCAGTCATTTTGTAAAAGAGATATTTTTTGGGAGTGGGAGATGGATGTTTATCACACGTTCCTGGACGATTCATTTCGCTTTGCATCATTGTACATCTGTAAGTACCATGCCATTTATATTAATATATGTTCAATTATAAGCCCAAATATATTTTACATTTATCATCACGTGTAATTTAATGCGTTGTCAATGAGAACTCCTCTTTAGATTACAACTTGAAATCATAATCCCATGTAGTTCTTGTGACGTGAAGCGCTACAAGAGGACATTGCCCACACCCCGAAATTATCCTGGAGGACAAGGAGACGTCGTTGCAGGGATAGTAAACAAGGCCTTATTGGCAGTAAGGTGTATTGTTCAATTAACTTTAGTATTTATGGGAATAAGACCCTAGTAACCAATCCTGCTCATCCTTAATATTAAATTAAACTAAGAATATAGCCCATGATATGGCCCAAATTTCAAGTATAATGCTATAATGTCACCGCTTTTCGCAGGTTCGAACCACGCTACCCAAGGATTTAACAACCAGTAAGGAGGGGTAGGTCAAGTATGACATTTGGTTGGCTGTGGTTTGGATTATTTGCTGCAAATTAGGGATTTGGATTTAATGATATTTAGAAATCTGATCTACTAAAATTAAGAGACTTTACTGATGGGATCTTTACAAAGATTTGAGGGCTACTGAAATGAGGAATATATTGACGTATAATTTGGTAGGATTTCATTTTTTCCCCCTCCCTGACAAGTACAATGTACACTTGTGATGCTTAAGCAAGGTCGGTATGAGATGAGTCGACTAAAAACGAACAGGATCTTATCTTAAGGACGAGCAATGGTTCTAGAGCCATACGAAAAAGGTAGCACATGATTACTGCTATCCACAGAGACACAGAACAGGGGCTAGCAAAATGTACGTTATCCGGACCTTGTTATTTCTTACCCGATTATTTATTAATTAGTTTATTTTCCTAGTTCTTGTGTTAGCTTCAATTAATTAATTAGATTTTCTTCTTCTCTTTATTCCACGCATTTCTCCCCACAAATCTGCTAACTTTGTCCAAATGAATTAAAAATAAATTCCAAGGGTATCAAGAGCTACTTCCCAAGGACCAATCATAAACAACCGAGCAGAAGCTCCGTCAACCACGGTACACACCCCTGATATTGAGCAATTAATCCTTCATGTAAAACTATTTTCCAATGAGGCAGGCCAACATGTAAATGTGTATTTCGAATCAATTGAACGATAAGGACAGTTAGAGGAATGGACTATCCAAGATAAATTAAGGATTGCCAAATTTAAACTAAAAGGGAGACCTTAATTTATGTTAACGCCAATTAAGGGATTAAATCTATCCAGGATTGGGAAGCGTTTAAAAAGACTCTTAAAAGGGCGTTATGGATGGTTGAACCAAAAATTCACGCCATTCATAGGTTAACAAATTGCAATCAAAAACACGTCGAAAACATTAGAGCCTATGCAACCAAAGGGGAACTTGTGGGTTCTAGGTCCTGCACCCCCCTCCCCCCTGAGAAAAACAGGATTAAAATAATGGTATTGGAAGAAAATTTGATATTACAATTTTTGAAAGTGATGCGTACTTAATTGCAAAGGCTTGTTTTATCTAAGGCCGCAGTTGATTTTGATGAGGCAATTTCCATGGCAGAACTCAAGGAACAAAACGAACTTATGGTTGGGAAAAGTCCCAAGACATGGTTCTGGGTAATGATCTCCGGTTCCCCATGCGAGTCACAAATAGACAAAACAGACCTATAATGAGCGGTAGGTGTTTTAACTGTAACAAACCAGAAAATTTTGTGAGGATCCCACTAGGCAGTTCAACCAGAAATCTTCCCATTGGTCGTGTACCATATGTAGCCAGAAGGGCCACATAAAAGCGCAGTTCAGATCTCTAGTGTGCTATAACTGCAACAGGGGTTGCCATAGACGAGCTGAATGTCGAGCGAGCCATTCTAAGCCCCAGAATTTAAACTCCAACAGTCCTCCTTTCGTATCCCAAGCAAGGGAGGTAATTTCACCCAAGAAAAGACCCAGGCAATAATCTACAGTTAGGTCCCAACCTAAGTGTTGAATTTTTAGTCAAAAATAGGCCGTGGCAGATGCTTGTTGACTTTGGCTCTATTATAACGATAATAATGGTTGGAAAGAGCTTAATATAATGGGTCAATTTAAATTCCAGCCAACACCAGACTACCCGAGATTAGTTACTATAGCCGGTAATAAGTTTAAAATTGAAAGAATGGCACACGTGACTTTTCGGATATGTGGTTCCTGCTTTCCCTTTTTCTGTGCCGCGTGTAGAGATGTTGCTTTTGCTTAGGTAGGGATTTTATGAATAAATATGGTCTTGACATATTGATGAGTCAGATAGAGAACTAGGATAGAAAAGATAAGATACTTATAAATACCATGTCACGAATGGCGTCGATGACCCGCGTTGGGAGCAGTAATATCTGTAGAAAGTGATTTGTATAGTTCAAATTCCCGATCTCAAACTGGTGGCCCCTTTCTAGAAAGACCAGTGATGCCTAAACCCCGTTTGTTTGGAAATGGGACTGATCACTTCATCTCTTCACAACACTTGAAGTTCGAGAGAGACAGCCTTTTTCATACTGCAGACGAATGGGTTCCTTCCCTCACGACCCAAACTAAATGTAATATAGAAAAGACTGTACACATGCTATGCACTCGAAACCAGTCATAAGGTATTCTCTTGAATACTATTCCGCCGAAAACTATGTGGTTTTGTTTTGTTGAAAGAGGCGACGTGGAGCTTAGTACTAGCCAAGGCTTACTTGATCCGGTCGACCTGCCTTTCACTAGTGCTAAAATTAGTAGTTTTGTATTTAATTCAAGATTTAACAGTCAGGTAGGTACATTAGGTTAGGCACCTGTACAGATAACACTGGTTAACACAATTTTTGGCACATGGAACAATGAAGGCGTTTCTAACACAACTTTTAACGATGATTCCAAATAGACAATTATAATTTTTCTATCGCCCTCAGTTTTTTTAGATGAAGCTTTTTATAAATAAATAGTTTGAAAGATTTGCCCTATTTGGTCACAATTTATTATGTAATTTTTTGCCATATATATAGTTTTAGTATATACAGGCAGGCGCCAGACAGGTTGCGACATAAACAGGTGACCCCTCTGGCTCTGAGAAGCCTGTGCCAGTAGTGAGCTGACATTCACTGTGTACACACTGGGTGTTTGAGTTCTCTTTTGTCGGATGATTAGATTACTGTGAAACTGTATTGTAGTTGATACTGTGTCATTATGCCAACAAAGTGGGTAGATCATCCAAATACCGTCTGTTATATATGTGGAGAATCGATATTTAAAGCTCAACGGTGAAATTTCACTCCACTCCTAAAAAATGCTATGAGCAATATTTTAATTGAAAAGTAGGGTACCAACATAAGAACTGGTCCCCTCAAATATTCTGTTCAACCTGAAGCGTCTGATAGATTGGGTAAAGGGTTTCCGGCATATGTGCTTTGCAGTTAACGTGGTTTGGAGTAAGTCCCAAAATCATTCATCAGACTGTTATTTTTGTTTAACAAACAAAAGGAATAACAAATAAATCCAAACACACAGGGATAGACCCAAACTTGCCATCCGCTGTCAGACCAGTTCCGCACAGTGAGGACTTACCTGGACCACAGCCTCCAAAGAAAGTTACTTGTGAAGTTGAAGACTCTGAAAAAAATGCAGCTGGCCTATTTCAACATAAGGAACAGCACGACTCTACTTTTAAAGCAAGTGCCTCTTCTTTTGAGCCCCATATGTTAACTAAGGGTTATTTAAACGACCTTGTCGAGGATTTTAATCTGTCCAAAAGACAGGACGAGCTTTTGGGGTCTAGGCTGAAGGGCTGGAACTTACTTCAGCAAGAAACTAAAGTGTGATTTTTCCGTAACCGCCAAGTTGAGTTTTAAAAAAAATCAAGAAAATAATTTGGTTTATTGTAAAAATATTTGCTCTGTGATGGATGCTCTTGGTCATAAACATAAACAGCAGAGTGACTCCTCTAAAACTAGTTTGAAAGGTGTCTTTTTTCATCATGGAAACACATTTCCTTCTGTTCCTTTAGCTTATGCCACTAACATAAAATAATCTGACAACATATTACGTTCCTTTTGGAGAAAACTCAGTATGACAACATGGAACATATGTGGTGATTTAAAATTAATTTCACTGTTACTTGATTTGCAGCTCGGCTATACTTAATTTTGTTGTTTCTTATGGGAGTGGGACAGTCGCGAAAAAACAGTCATTACATTAAGAAAGAATGGCCAAAACAAGAATCTCTTACTCGTGGATAGAAAAACATGGCACATCTCCCACTGGTCAATCCTGAAAAAAAGAGTTTGACCTCCCCTTCATATCAAATTAGGGCTTTTTAAGAACTTTTCTAAGGCCATGGATAAAAATGGTGCTGGGTGTACTTGGTTGAAGGTAAAGTTTCCTCGGATAAGTGATGCTAGAAATTATAAAGGGCATTTTTGTCAGCCCTCAAATAAGAAATTTGATCCAAGATAAAAAGTTCGAAGATATTTTGAGCCAAGTTGTAAAAACAGCTTAAGGATCGTTCAAAAGTATCACGAAAAATTTGTGGGTGATTTTAAATCGCAAAGCTACCGTAATGTTGTGGGTGGACTCTTACATCCATTCAAAGATATGGGGTGTAGTATGTCGCTTGTTGGACTCACCCTTGGATTTCTTCCCTAATAGTCTCGGTATTGTCAGCGACGAGCATGGCGAGTGATTCCACCAAGACAGTTCGATCATGGGAAAGTGGAGCTCTGGTATGCTCGCAGACTGTCACTGGACACTTAAAAGGGATGTTCCAGATGCTAAATACGCAATAAGATAATCAACTGTCGCTTTTTAGCTAATATGAATAGTGTTATAAAAGTATATAAATATAATTATTGTGTGTCAAAAAACATCCTTGCGTGATAAAGAAAACTACTAACATATTTGAATTTAGCACAAAAAATACAATTGGGATCAAACTTTTTTGTGTGCCAAAAAAATTATTTTATTTTGTATTACAGTATAATTAATGAAAGAAATGAGTCAGTTAAGCTACCTCTTAGGACCACTTATATCGAGTAAACTGCCTCCCCAAGTGAACAAAGAAGATTTTCTGGGAAGAAATAAGCTAGGGAATCTCAAGAGTGGGAAGAATAAATGTGAGTTTGTGGGCTAAGTTCAGTCCAGTAATAAATGTGAGTTTGTGGGCTAAGTTCAGTCCAGTAATAAATGTGAGTTATGTGGGCTAAGTTCAGTCCAGTAATAAATGTGAGTGTGTGGGCTAAGTTCAGTCCAGTAATAAATGTGAGTTTGTGGGCTAAGTTCAGTCTAGTAATAAACCAGAGACGAGTGAGCAGGCGCAAGAATCTATCAGCACAGAAGAGGATTTTTAAAGGACAAGTAACACACAAATACAAGTAGACTGAAATGCGAGATTGTCCCATTGATAGGATGAGTTAGCCCAAGGGAACGTGCCCAGTCAGTACGACTGGTCTGATAAGTGTCAGCACTTTATTGACACAGGTGAGGTGCGCCCTATTTACAAGCCATAGACAGCGGCCCCTTTTACATAAACAAATAAATGTAATGTTAACTGAGGACGTAATCGAACCTTCATCCTCATAATTTTAGCTGCACGAAAAAAAGCGGATGGCTCTTTTAAATACTTTCCACGTGATGATTATAGAGCCTTAGACACTGTTACAAACCGATACATTTTCCCCTTGCCTAATATTCGTGCAACGTTTGATATGTTGAGTGGATCACAGTACTTAGTAATATTAATATAACTAGGGGCTATTAAAATGTATATGATGCCCCTAAGGACAGTGAAAAGACAGCCTTTTCTATTCCTGTACTTCATTTTCTGTTTAAAATACTCTCCTTTGGACGCTTCCAGTATGTTCTCAAGACTTATGACTAACACTTTAAGGAGCAATTTGTTTTTGCTATCTGGATGACGTAATATAACTCCCCAAAACTAAAGATGAGTATATGCATAGGTTAGACCAGGTAGTGAAAAGATTAAGGACAGCTAAATTGACTGTATGGCCCGAAAAATATAAGTTTCTGTTACAAAAAGTGATTTATTTGCGATATACTGTCACTTCAGCTGGGATTGAATCAGATGACTCTAATAATTAATCAATTAAGACGTACCCCAGTCTTCGGAATGCAAAGGAAATACGTCAATTTTTAGGCCTAGTAATATTCTATAAATAATTTATTTCAAATTGTTCAAAAATAGCCAAACACTCACTTTCTTGGCTAAGAATTATGTCAAATTTGACTGGAAGTATCAGAAAGAAAACTCCTTCGGAACACTGTGGCAAAGTCTATGTTAGAAACCAGTTTTGAGATACCCTGATTTTAGTGAACCATTTATAGTAAGTAGCATGTGGCAGGTTGATACGTATAACTATTTGTTTTGTCTCAGAGGAAGTGATGTTTGACTCTAATATCAACTCCACAACCAAAGCTATGTTACGAGTGACCGTACCTTAACGGAATTTGAACCATGCTCCCATATTTTTACTCACGATAATTTGGCCTTCAACTCCAACCACAGGTGAATGATTTAATCTATTTCTAGCGAACATTAATTAAACACATATATAGCCACACCAGTAGGTGCTTACACCTAAATTAATACCCATGTTTTTCTAAGATGCTACCCACTATCGAAAAATTAAGTTTTAAGTCCGCACAAATGTGGCTATATTTACTCCTGGTACACTCTTAATAGAAAAACCTTGTAAGCCAACACATTTTCTGGGTTTTTCTAGTACCGAGGCCACTATTTACTCTACACTGAAGAAACTGTAGATATATTAAAAATTGTTACACATTCTAAAACTTGTAAATAGTAGTGAGTAGCCTACTCTTGGAGCGCGTAGTGAGTAGCCTACTCTTGGACCGCGTAGTGAGTAGCCTACTCTTGGACCGCGTAGTGAGTAGCCTACTCTTGGACCGCGTAAGTGAGTAGCCTACTCTTGGACCACGTAGTGAGTAGCCTACTCTTGGACCACGTAGCGTACGCTTGGACGACTAGAGCACTCGTTTGCACAATTTTGTTTACACAGTCATATCTCATTTTGAGAATTTTAATATATATATATATATTTCTGATTTATTATTAATCTAAAGTGTGTATTGAAAACACATATCTGAATTATATTCATAAAATAATATTGCTTGTCCTTAACAAAGTTATGTGTGTACTCTTTACCCGCTCTACCTTACTACAACCTCCAGCCAATTATTGGCTTTCCCACACAATTGGAACGAGACTTAGGACGTGGTGTATTTGGAAACTCGGGAAACTGAGATACAATGTTCATTTTCATATTCTGTGAAGTGGTTTAAATTTTCTTTGGTAATTTATATAGCTTTCACTAGAGGCATCAGTGGATGTTATATAATATAGCATGCGAATTTAATAGAAATAACGATGCTCATTTTTAAGCTACAAAATGGCAGCTACGTTAGGTAGAAAAAGGACAGCGCTAGCAGGGAAAACTAATGTGTTAGAAAGAGATGGTAAGCGTCCATAAGAGTTTTTACTGCAATCTTAAGAGAGGAACGGCCAATAGACGAGTTCGACGTCTAGACATAGGCGCTGTTAACCTAACACAAGCTTCGGAACACGGGTTCTATGGACCGTTTTATGGCTAGGAAAGGTACATTTTAGGGATTGTTTCGAGATACGATGGAAAATACCTTCGCTTAAGACGGGATCGAAGCCCGGAGTCCGAATAGAAAGTACTCCACCACCTTCCAAAGCTTTCCTTAAGGACCTATTTAAACAAATTAGTGGTAGTGAATAGTAAATCAAGTTATGAAACAAATACGAACATATTTCATTGGGTCAACAATCCAAGCGCGTGTCAAACCTTCCAAGATAAGAATACAAAGAAGCAACAAAGTTGATTCATGTGACCAAATAGCTCGGCTCCAAAGTACAAATGGCATGTGCCATTAAACTCGGGCATTGCTATCTCCAGTTTAGAAAAATAGGAACAGTCGGTTGAAAAAGAACAGCTAAACTTTATAGATACTTTGCATAATTATAATCGAAGGAAAGTACGCGTGAATAGAAACATCGATCCCTCTATTCTATTTTGAAAACAACTATAGTCTTAGAACGTAAAGGTAGAAAGATGTATGAATAAAAATTACTCAAATATAAGAGGTAAGATAAGAAATGTAACGGTTGGATGCTTAAATGCAGAAAAATAACATTATTGTCAAATTCTAAATTTGTCATAAATGATCAAAAGGCTAAGATATGTGGTACTTGGAACACAACTCACTAGATATGTGAGACTTGGAACACAACTCACTAGATATGTGAGACTTGGAACATAACTCAATAGATATGTGAGACTTTGAACACAACTCAATAGATATGTGAGACTTGGAACACAACTCAATAGAGAGGTTAGACCTGGAACACAACTCAATAGATATGTGATACTTGGAACACAACTCACTAGATATGTGAGACTTGGAACACAACTCACTAGATATGTGAGACTTGGAACACAACTCAATAGATATGTGAGACTTTGAACACAACTCAATAGAGAGGTTAGACTTGGAACACAACTCACTAGAGAGGTAGGACTTGGAACACAACTCACTATATATGTGATACTTAGAACACAACTCAATAGATATGTGAGACTTGGAACACAACTCACTATATATGTGATACTTAGAACACAACTCAATATATATGTGAGACTTGGAACACAACTCACTAGATATGTGAGACTTGGAACACAACTCAATAGATATGTGATACTTGGAACACAACTCAATAGAGAGGTTAGACCTGGAACACAACTCAATAGAGAGGTTAGACCTGGAACACAACTCACTAGAGAGGTAGGACTTGGAACACAACTCACTATATATGTGATACTTAGAACACAACTCAATATATATGTGAGACTTGGAACACAACTCACTAGATATAAGAGGTAGGACTTGGAACACAACTCACTATATATGTGATACTTAGAACACAACTCAATAGATATGTGAGACTTGGAACACAACTCAATATAGAGGTTAGACTTGGAACACAACTCAATAGATATGTGAGACTTGGAACACAACTCAATAGAGAGGTTAGACTTGGAACACAACTCAATAGATATGTGAAACTTGGAACACAACTCAATAGATATGTGAGACTTGGAACACAACTCACTAGAGAGGTTAGACTTGGAACACAACTCAATAGAGAGGTTAGATTTGGAACACAACTCAATAGAGAGGTGAGACTTGGAACACAACTCAATAGATATGTGAGACTTGGAACACAACTCACTAGAGAGGTGAGACTTGGAACACAACTCACTAGAGAGGTGAGACTTGGAACACAACTCAATAGAGAGGTTAGACTTGGAACACAACTCAATATAGAGGTTAGACTTGGAACACAACTCAATAGATATGTGAGACTTGGAACACAACTCACTAGAGAGGTGAGACTTGAAACACAACTCACTAGAGAGGTTAGACTTGGAACACAACTCAATAGAGAGGTTAGACTTGGAACACAACTCAATAGAGAGGTTAGACTTGGAACACAACTCAATAGAGAGGTTAGACTTGGAACACAACTCAATAGAGAGGTTAGACTTGGAACACAACTCAATAGAGGTTAGACTTGTAACACAACTCAATAGAGAGGTGAGACTTGTAACACAACTAAATAGAGAGGTTAGACTTGGAACACAACTCAATAGAGAGGTGAGACTTGTAACACAACTCAATAGAGAGGTTAGACTTGGAACACAACTCAATAGATATGTGAGACTTGGAACACAACTCAATAGAGAGGTTAGACTTGTAACACAACTCAATAGAGAGGTTAGACTAGGAACACAACTCAATAGAGGTGAGACTTGTAACACAACTCAATAGAGAGGTTAGACTAGGAACACAACTCAATAGATATGTGATACTTGGAACACAACTCAATAGATATGTGAGACTTGGAACACAACTCACTAGAGAGTTAAAACGATGTGGACTATCCAGGAGCGTTCAATCCAGTCGAGTACTACAGTGTATTTACATTCAATTGAAAGTATCTCTACACCGGCCGTGGGTAAACTGCAGCCTGCAATGTCAATTTGTGCAGCCCTCACATCAGTTTAATACTTTAGTGGTTTTACTAATAAAAATTAAATATATAATCAGCATGTGTTTTTGAACATGTGATCAAATGAGCAAGCTCGATTATAATGTTACATGTGTACAAGCATAAACTTGTGTGTAACGTGATTACGGTAGTTATTTGACTAATAATTGTGGTTTTTTGTGACAATAAAATTAATTGTTTAGTAAATTTATATTTTTGTCACATGCGGACCTCAGGGAGAAAAGTTTGCCCACCACTGTATAATTAGGTCTACACTACTGTGTCTGTGATTGTATGAGGGAGACAGTTGAGAAACGCGACCACTTAAATTATTGTTTTTGTCATTTAAATATAAAAATAAACATTTTAGATTAAAATTTGCTGTTTATTCTTGTTTTGTTTTTTTATTATTTTATTCAAGTGAAAAATTGTAGGTGTTAAGGTTCGTAGACCCTAAAAATTGCGTAGTCCCGATGGATAAAGTGTCCCTGCCCCAACCCTTTCCCTCCGTCACCAATGTAAGTCTCCCTACGCCCATGGGGAGAAGTACAGTGTAGTCATATATTTCCCTCCGTCACCAATGTAAGTCTCCCTACGCCCATGGGGAGAAGTACAGTGTAGTCATATATTTGAGTCCTAACATACAAAATTAGATTATTAAAATACTTTCAAATAATATAAAGCTGGGACCTTACAATTCTATAAGAAGAGCCCAATTTTCCCCATTATCTCTGACACCAGCCACGAGAGTAAAAAAGATCAACTCTGTGTAGTGGTTTGGTGTGCTTCCAAAGGCAAGATCAGTGTTCCAAATAAAATTAATGTGAATAAATCATTTCTAGGGTTTACTGTAAAGGACTTACAAAACTTAAGTAAGACAATTTAAAACACTGTCTCCTGGATCTACATAAAGTACGTGCTCAAAGTTATGAGCGGCATTGTAAAAATGCTAAATAATGTACAGCACATTACGTCACAAGTAATCTTGATTTAGAGCGCTGAGTCAGCACCACTTGAAGACAAAAAGTTGTTTGATTTAGTTGGGTTTGTTTTTTCTTTCAAATAGTGGTAAAAGATGGAGGGAGATCTGTGTACTTTCTACAAGTCTGCTAAAAACATTAAACAACCAACAACGTGTTGGTAATCAAGGTACTCACTCGCCATTGCATGCCCCGAGATCAAAGTTTACAGGACTTCACACAAATAACTATACTGGACAAAAAAATGTGGAATGTTGGAAATATTGTAGGTATCGAGGAACAAGAAGGTGTAACAACCTAGCATTACTGTAGGGGATAGAGCCAACATCTCTAGATGTACAGTCGTAAGAGTAGAGTGGAGCTATAGTGAGGACTAAGGGTGCACAAGATAGTTTAAAAATGAGATATTCAATGCTACCTTAGGCAGAGCTCCAGAGACATTTTAGAGTTTCAATGAGATTGCTGACAGCTTTGCCGGACTTAACTCTACGAAAACTTAGTGTCGAATACTTTTCTTGTTACAGTAGTTGGTGACTATTTTTAAAAACAAAAGGTTTCATAATTGATCACACAACAGTGAAGTGATAGTGAAGTGATTGTACCAACAACTAAATAACAATTTCAACATTGGGGGTTGGAAAAGTAAATTTTAGGTAAGCTGTACTTAATAAAAATCAATTTTAAAATAAAACTAGCTAGTAATTTTTATTTCACCAGGGCATATAACAACAAAATTGATATTTTTATTACTTAAAACTTATTTTAAGGTCGGTTAAGGTACTGTACATAATTTTATATAAATAAAGAATAAAATATACATATAAAAGTTATCATATATACTACTCATTAAGTTTTGTTTGTATAACCACTTTTTGTAAAAATCACATATTTTAGTGGACCATTTCCAAAGTTTCACCAGGCCCACACTGTTGATGTTACACCCCTGAACAAGGCGGTCCAACCAGCCAATCTCAAAGTGTTTTACACATAAACGGGAGAAAAAGCCATAACCCTGATTTGCATTATTTAAACTTCTACACAAAACCAGCTAAATACATACATTGGTATTATTATAACACTGTACTTCTATATTGTAATTGGGTATTGGTCTTAAGTACATTAATTTTAATTAAAAAGTTGGTGACCTGGTGGTCTAGGGGTAAGGTGTCGGACTTCTGTGCTGGGGTTCGGGGTTCAATCCTCGGTCCCGGTACAGATTTATCTGATTACCAAACCCTTCCTTCACCTCTGAAAAGACATCTTGTGAATGTGAGGAATGCCAGGCCTCCACCGTGGTTCGGATTCCACGTTAAACTGTAGGTCCTTCATTTCATCTCACAATCACCCTACCATTACCCATTAGCGTAAGTGCGTATAGCCCGAACGGGTAGTAAGACGCGGTGATAATAATAATAATTATTATTAAAAAGTTATATTTCTTTATTACAACTATCATTACTGTTTTATTTTGTTTGGATATTGACCCTCTCCAATCCCAACTCGGACCCTCATCACTCGCTCAGAGCTGTATCTGTCTGTATCTGTCTGTATCTGCTGTCTGTATCAGAAGGAGTGTAATGTGAAGTTGATGTCGCCTGGGAGACACGTCACTGCTTTTTGCCACATGTTGGCTATTAGTTATTCCTCGAGACAACTTGTCGATGAAAATTCTTCACATCCTTGCTACATTCAATGTCCTTACAGACCAGAGGTACCTCTGCCTGCTTCACCCTCACATTCTTCAACAAACAAAACTTTCATTCAACACTCAATAATTAATTTGGAACAGTTCTTACCATGGTGCGTCAAAAAACCATAACATAATGTTGATAGTATCACAATTTTTTAAATGTGTTTTTACTTTTGGGATAAGATATCTAATTTTTGATCGATTTATTTGATTCCTAAGAAGATTGACATAAAACTAGTCAAGAATCTCACATATTCACACATATTTTAGTCCATTTATAGATAGAAAGTAAGAATATTCTAAGTATTTTTTCTTTGCAAACCTTAATAATTTTTCTCTCGATAGAAATTATTAAAGATAATATTCAAGATGGCAGTACACATTTGTATCGCCCCTATGGGAGGTTTGTAGGACTCAACACAATCTAACTCTATGATGTAACAGAATCTAACTCTGGGCTATAACCAAACTGAATCTAGATCTGTGAAAATGACAGGTTTGGCGCCTGATAAGACCTGGGTCTTGATATCGAGCCCCGGCATTGCCAAAAATAGATAATTGGTGATAGGTCTACGCGTGATTCCCCTATAAGAGTGATCGGTTAGACGGTCGAGAGACCGAGTGTTGTGTTTGTGCGAGGTTTAAGATAGTTAGTCCGAGGATATTGGAAGCCACCCACGGCCCTCCTAGTACGTGATGCCCAACATTAACATAATCAACAAAGAGGATCGAAAAACACATAACAATGATAGTAAATACAGCCAATGATGGAGATAATAACCGTGAGAGATTACAAAACACAGACCTACGCCACTGCTTGCAAGGCCGTAACCAGTCAATAATGTTATGGGGGTGGGGGGGTTTGGGGGGCACATCCCCCAATTGCCAGAAGCTAGGAAAAATTATAAATATTAAACACCTCTAGAAGCTCTCTGAAGTGCTTTTCATGGTAACACAGCCTCCTAATTTGTACTTGTATCTTAATTTTGATATTGTTTGAACCATAAACAAAGCAAATATATATTTTGTTCATTAAATTTGGGGGGTGGGGGTTAACACCCCACCAGGCTACGGCCTTGACTGCTTACACTGCTTTATAATATAGAGTCCTGTGAACATTTGTACTCCTCTCTGAGCGAGATAGTATTCATTGATGTGTTGTGTTTAAAATTCCCTATTACTTGAAATACAGTATTTCCCCTAAATTCAATCTTTCTTCTTATCTTAAAAAATAGATTAATCAAAAATTAAACTTATTCCTCATATTAGGTATTATTTCTAAATTATTTGTTTAGATTCAATTTTTTGTTTGTCCATTTTTATCAAAATTTATCTAATCAAAATATAAAGTAAAATAAATAATAAATGTATTTATTTTAAAATTATATAAATACAAAGTAAATAAATAATTTTTGGTTAATAAATGTATTGTAGAATGCAAGCTTTCAAATTAAACAAACTATTTTTTTTTTAATATAGACTAAATATTCAAAATACGTTTTTAAAGTGTGTGTTGGTGAAAGACGCAAACGTTCAAAGCACTATCCGATTAGTTTTGAATTCACTCACAAGGGAGTACGCGAGTAAAGCCTTAGTAATCACCCTCTCCTTCCTGATTCCTCCCTAAATCCTAACTGCTACTGGTGATGGGCTATAAATTTAAACTAAAAAGTATTTATTTAAATACACACATTGTGACTCAGAATCAAGCGTGAGATTAATCTTTTATCGTAAGTAGGTCTACAAATGTTTGTATAGGTTAAAATAGTAAAAACACCATTGATCCACGGAGCTCTTTTGAATGAAGCACAGCTAGTTTTCAAATAGGCCTATTTAAAACCATCAAGGTTCATAGTTTGAAACGCAATGAGACAATCAAACTAAACGTGTGGATGGGTCCTCCGTTCAGTCAGAATTGAAATCCTTTTAAGGACCAGTTCGACGTTCACTTTTATAGTAAAACAAAATTGTATATTATCACGCTTGTGTTTCGTTCATTTGATCATAAATTTGATCTTGGCCATCAATGTGTCTAAGTAAGATAATTAACGTTTAAGACTTGTAAATTACCTTGTATATACACCCGTTCCTGTGTTCGTTGTCGGCGATGTTTGTGAGACAACCACAACGTCTTGTAACTTGTACACAGTACACAGCCACAGCAACTGTGAGCTCTAAGGGGGTTAGTCAAGTCACACACACACACACACAAGTCCCTCCCTTTCCTCTCCCCAGTGGCTCTTCTCACGACTGGAGCACAGAGAAAGGAAAACAGGATGCTTCTGATTGCTAGTCGAGTGTCTTTGGAGAAAAGACTACGTCGGCTGAAACAGTGTTCAAGCGTCACTCTCATCTTGTCTTGTTTGCAGGTGACAGGGAGCTCGCAGTTATAATTTTGGTCGGGAAAACTTATGTTTAATTCTTAAATGGTTTCCCACTCTCCTTCCACACACATATGGGTACACTTTATCTCTAAATTATACCTTCCTTAACCATAATTTAATAATTAATATAAGCCGATAGCTGAGCTCACAGTGATGCATGCCATGGCACACTCCCACTAGCCACAAAAAAAAAGGAGCTTAGCTAGACTGACAAAAGAAATAAGTAGCTGATTTTTTTAGAAAGCACGTATACTCGTATAGGGATGACGTTGTTACCTTCAGCCGTAGGATGGCATTGTCATTTATAATGTTTGTTTTTCAAAGAAATATCTTGAGAAATAAAACGATGAGTTTTTCTTATTCTTAATTGATTGTAATTGTTAACCAAAATCAAATTTATTCTCGAGGGGGATCCCTCATCTTTCATCTTTCAGTTGGCACACCCATCAGCCACCCAACACATGCCTAGGTCCGCAGTATAGGAATAACTGTGTCGTGCCTAGGTCTGGTTGTAGTAGTATAACAGTTGTCCTGTGTTCTCCACGTCTCCATCACGCAGTTTCGTCCACAAAGTGCAATATTGCGATGGAACATCTTATCCAGTTAGTTCAACATAATCTAGAGTTGTAAGAGACAAGCAATCCACACTACATGAGGACGAAACTGATAGAAGAGCTATCGGAAAAGCAAGGCCGTATTCGGGGGGTTCAACACCCTCCCCCCCTCCACACACACACACACTCGAAATTTAGTGAAATGAATATAGCTTTATTTATGGTTCAAACAATATTGAAATTAAGGCACAAGCATCCTACAACTGTGACTCTTGGTAGAAAACCCCTTAACCCTCTTCATGTTCTCCAATTTCAAGATATGAAAAAGGTTCAGAGTGAAACAATAATAAAAACACTTTGCTCTACAGCCAAACTGTCAGGTGGTAAGTAAAACAAGAGCTACCTTTTTATGACTGGGATTGAAATATTTTTCATCAAGTGAGTGGAAAGCCTATATTTTTAAGCCTTCGCACTCAAAAAATCAAAAATAAACTAAACCCGTGTATTAGTGCGTTTTCCTCTCTTAACATTCATCTGCAAATTCCAGGGACATTACGGATGGTCGACAATGTTCATGTATATTTGAGACAAATCTAGTTTGTTTCTGAGTAACAATAAAAATTCAAAGTAAGTTTATTATGAAATGCAGGGGCAGCCCTAGGGTGGTGTGACCGCCGTCATAAGAGGGGCGCAGAAAATGGAACAATAGATCGTCTGCGAAAAAAATAAAACCCATCACCTATTACTACTTAACTCTACCTGCCAAAATAAATTTTATACAACAGTGATCTAGGTTGTGTGCTACCGACCGAGTCGAGTCAACTCGAGGTGCCCATCACTAGTTCTGTCCGCCACCGCGCCGCGCCGCTTGCACCTCTTACGCCAGCCATTGTCTTGGCGTTGATTCGTGTACGGGTGCATGTGTTGTGATTTGTGTCTATGTGGCGAGCTCCAAGTGGATTTGAATCTTTATCGTTAATTATTATTGTTGTCGAAACGTTACTACTGTTAAATTAGGTATTCTGTGAGTATCCTATATGTTGTTATGTAATGTAAGATATTAGTAACATTATGTTAGACATATTTGTGTTTACGTAGATCATAGATCATAGATCATACCTAAGCTAGTCTAAAGGTGACTTACATGACATCAGTATAATATCTTCTTCAATTTGAATTAGTTAAACATTGTTTGTTATCTGCCTGAACGTATTTTTTGTAAATACAATTATTATTATTATTAACAACGCATTGCACAACGCCTTTCGGGCTATTATGTTTAGCGCCGTCGGTAAAACAGCTAAACTTTTTTTTCTCTGTCCCGTGTCCCTCATGTCAAAATTCCGTTATCTTGAAACATATAAAGATTTTACTTGGATAAAAATAATTCTTACTCATAAACGTTATTTAGCGTTAACTAATAGCTAAACAGCAAACCTAACAAAGTCAAATTAAATATCGTCGGCCCCTTGTTTAAGTGCCTTACTAACAAAATGGCGCGTAGCTGTTAATTTATCTGACAAAACTCAACTATGTGGAAAAGTTCGATAATTTTTTGGCTATGGAGTAGTTAGTAAAATGCATTTTTACCTATCATAATTCATACAAATAAAATTTATTGTTTTATTATCATATGCAAAATTAACTTTGAGCCATGGTCAACAATCTAAAGACAGAATCAATTATACAATGAAGGTTATAAAATAAAGCCATTTTAAAACAAACACTAAAAGTATCGTACACAGTGAGGCCAACTGACCAACAAAAATATACACTTTTCTGAGTTAGGCGCTACTATACAACTTATTAAACATGCCTCT
>CABFVX010009087.1:0-20167 GCA_902151425.1 Timema shepardi
GCCTTACTAAATGTTCAGGCTATACAGATTTACTCCCGCTAACAGGGTAGGTGTGATGAAGGTAGAATGTAGGTGAAATGTACCTGTACTTGCATACAGAAATAAAAGAATACCATTTAGATAAAAAAACACTCGAGAATGACCGGCTGCGAATTGAACCCCGATCTCCTCGTTGCCAGTAGGCTAGACTAAATGAGCCTTGAATTTAGTTTATGTGCTCACTAGTGCAGCGATGAATGATTTTAGTTGAGATTTTTATTCCTATTCCCGAACAATATTGGGTTTTGTGTTTGTGGCGCTATCTTTATACTTTAGCATTCAATCATATAATAATGCTAGCAGTTTGGCTGACTTCACTGGTCTTGGAGTAAAGTGCTCGCCTCAAGACCCGGTGTTCGTGGGTTAAAGCCCCGCTGGGGTCAAAGGATTTCTCTCGAGTGATAACAATTCATAGCATAACTTCTTTTGAAGGGAAAGTAAAGCCATCGGTCCCATATCGATTGTGGTTTGTAAGATAACCCTGTAAGGTTTGTGAAAATACCTTTCCCGGAAAAATGGTTAGGACCTTTCGATCTCACTCATAGAAATTCTCGTGTGCTTATATAATCATTTGGTTCAGAAAGAGCACGTTAGATACAACAAATAAATAAAACTAGTAATTTGACCCGTTCCTTACCCACGCAATAAAAATTCAAATAATCAAATTAAGACGTTTATCACCAAACCAATTATTGTCATTAATCCGACCCTGCTACTATCCATCTGTGTTGTACACATTTTAATTATAATAACGGAATAGAGCTAAGGAAATTACATATTTATAGTAAGCGTATCAGCATTTGCGTGAAAGAAGCGTTGATACACACTTAGGGAAGAACAACCCTCGGTCCACGTGGCTGAGATTTGAACCCAGAACTTCCAACTACGAGCAAACCAAACATGATCCTGAAACTTACCTCGTGCACACAACGATTCAGATATATTGAATAATTGTTCAATACAATATATCATTAAAATATTTATTACTGTTGTGATCTATGAAAACATTTTCTTACGAACTTAATAGTTCTAGTTCCTACGTTGTATGATACAAACTATTAATAATAATATCTAGCACCACGTCTTACTACCCGTTCGGGTTATACGCTTTAAGTACTAATTACGCTAATGGATTAGGAATTGGGAAGGGTGAATTAGAAGATGTGAACCCGCATTTGCGTGGAGGGAGAGTGGAAAATCATTTAGGAAAAACCACCCCCAGTTCACCCGACCGAGATTCGAACCTCGATCATCCCGTCCTCAGTGGTCGAGCTCAACACGACAAGCGCGTTAGCCAACTACGCCACCGAGGCGGGTTTTATATAAACTATTAATATTTTTAATTAAAAGTTATAAATGAGAAAACACGTGTTTCTTTTTATAATAGTAAATTGGTGTATTTCTTTTTTTAGCATTTAAAATGGAGGAGATACTTAGCCATGAATAACACATATGAAAAAATACTGTTTACATTATATGATAAGTGTACACCGTTATTAAACCCTATGAAAATATCAACAAACTAAACTAACAATTTTAAGAAAACTGTATTATGAGATTTGAAAGCTAAGAAAGTATGATTTTTGAAGTTAAAATGTATTCTATGGACTACGACTCATTTTATTATATAATGGCATAGTACTTTTCCTGTAACATACAAACAAGGTCTCATTCCCCACATGAAGTACATCACTACAATCTCACTTCTCATCTCAAGGTCAGACGTTTTGAATACGCTAAACCTAGTATACAATACGATAAAAACCAAATCAGTGTTTAATATAGCTATACAGACGCAAAAAATGAGTTCCAGGGTTATTAAACATGTTGTGACTTGTATTATTAATTGAAACATTTGTTTTGAATAATAAATTTGAGTCAATGAGCCTAAAGTAATAGGCCATTATTTTGTTTGCATTTTTGAGCACGGGTTGGAATCGTAAAAGCAGTTACTATTGTTACACAATTCTCTCTATATAGATGTATTTTTCATTCTTGTATCAATAAATTAAGAGTCTATTAAATAGAGCGATGACTATAATGAAAGTGATATGATACAGTACGAGAAAGTAAAGTACGTACAGTTAGAGCAGAAAGTAAAAATAAGCGCAGATCAAATGATTGATGGTGAAATTCGTTGCTGGTTGTGATCATTTGAATTACTGCCAGATTTTACATTTAAATCTTTTGGAAATATTTTTAATGGTATCTCTATCTAATCAATATAAATTTTAAAGGACATTAATTTATGTAACAGTTTTGACCCAAAATCAGTGTTGGATATATATCTTATTATTATTATTAGCACCGCGTCTTACTACCCGTTCGGGCTATACGCAGATATATATCTTATTTAATCCGCAAATCTGGGGGTCACTTAACAATAAAAATGACGAGAAACCATATTTTGAGCAAAACACTGCCGTTCACACAAAACGTTAGGCTGGTTTGGTGGGCCGGAGTCAGGCACGCCATCACAGAACGGCCAGTTTTCCAGTTTTCACTGCTGTTTCTGTGAGTATTCACTTGGCAACACTTTGGGGAGATCGTAGGGTCACACTGGATAGAAAGGGACAGTTGTTAAAGTGTCCTATTCTTATCGCGGGATGGGACACACCATTTGCCACGATCGTAAAACAGGCGACGACTTCAACCACCTCATATTTTTCCTAGCTCTATTTCTCTTCTGCTCTTTGTTTGATATCTGTTTGGTGCTAGATAGTCGCCGAGATATGGCAAGGAAGTATCACATAAGGACGCGCGGAGGTCGATTATACTAACTTTCCAACAACCCTCTCACCAAAGATGGCTTTTAAGGTGCTTTTAAAAGTGAAAATGATGACTTCATTTTCTGCTCGTACTTACAAAAATATGTTCTTCTTGCAGTTATTTTTTTTCCTTGGTAATTTTGGGAGAAACCATTCTTAAATCTCTGGAGATGAAGAAGTTATTTGCCATTGGTGTTTAGGACACCATATAGTTTATATATGTGCATACATACACCTCCCCTCTTATAAGCCTTAATAAAGTCTTTATTTTAGGAGCTATCTGAGTAACTGAAGTATTTACTGAACCTCGGAGTAGTCAACTTAATTAAAACAAAAATATTTCGAGAAATATTATTAAGTTCCAAAAACTGTTTTAAAATAACTTCTAAAATGAACAATTAATTTAGTCTTAAAGGGAAGTGAATAGTGTGTATGTATGTCTATAAATCTAAATATCTATATATATATATATATACATTTATGTCTAAATCTATTAATATACATTACATATTTAGTGAAAGGAACATATAACTGTACAAGAAGGTTATGAGCTAGCCTACTCACTGAATTTATAAAAGCCTATGTAGTACACAATAATTTTAACAGAACCTTATTTTGAAGAAGAGCTCCTTGCAATGAAATTGCTTCTAATTGAAGACTACACCTTCTTTTAAATTGCGCTAATTTACTTAAAAAAAATAGGTCAGAGCTTATATGACCAGATCAGTAGCTTATGTCTGATTTCAGGGACGACTTATTATGTCCAATTTTACCTCCATAAGAATTAATAAAGATACGTGTTTTGTAATATTTCCAAACAATTATTTTCTTCCACTGCATATTACTACCCAGCCGAGCTATACGTATATTGATGACTTTACTAAGGTATGGATAATACGTAGAGGGCTATATACAACATTCCCGTATTTGTGGAGGGAAAGTGGAAAGTAATTTAGGAAAAAAAAAAATCCTTTTCTACATCCTATCGGGATTAGATCCCCAACCTCCCCGTCACCAGCAAACCAGATTATATGAGCCTAACATATTGCCTTAAGCCTAGCGATCTTAATACTTCACTTGTTATTTCAATTAATTTCAAAACAAAGTATCATCAAAATATTACAATTTTTATAAAAACATTTTGAGGTTTTATCAGAAAAAATAAAATTTTATTGGTTTTTTAGTTTATCGTCATGAAACTGAAAGGAAATAACATAGCATTTCGAATATATTTACTGACCGATAATTTTGGTTCGTATAACTTGGTTCTGTGTGGTCCAACCCTTCATGATTCGTGAACCAATATGTAAAATAAAAAAATATATATATTCGTGTCCGGGGACAGACAGACAGACATGGGGATAAACGAAATTGCAAAATCCACTTTTTATGTGGTCACAATAAACCTAGAAATTCGTCATAATCTCGAGGTCAACTTTTTTCCACGATCACAATACTATATATTGTTTTAAGAAAGAAAAAAAGGTATGGGGCTGTCGGTTTGCCCTGAAGTCACAAAACGTCTAGACTAAATACCCGTTACTAAGAAAAGCAAGAAATTTGAATAAGGCAATTTTTCGCTTAGTAACAACAAATACGCCTATTATCTTTTAGACTGTAATAATGAGTCGATGTATTGGTAGTTGGCAAATAGGCTATGATAGTATTTTGGACAAAAATTTAAATCCTAATATCGTACATAGCTCATACCATAAATTCTCCATTCCCAGTTGTCGGTATGTGATTACAATGACTCGTTTGGAATTATTTATCTCTGGTCAGATCAAATTATTGTTCGTAATTTGTTGCATTTGTGGGAACGCTATTCTTTTTAAAATGTGACCCCAGGGTAAATGGTTAGTACTACTCTCCCCCAGTATGTGTAGATATCAAACAGAGGCTATCTCCAGGTCATATGGGAACGTGGGTCATTTTGGATGAATGGTACAACGAATCTTTTTGAAAAACAGTTTAGATTGAGAACTTTTGGGAAGTTTGAAAAACATACAATACAAAAACTAAGCTAGAATAATCTATAGTTGGATTATGACTAAGAAAATATTTATAAAATACAAACTTTTTTCATTGATAACATTTTACTATATTACTGCAATTTTTATCAGCGTTGACACCATCTATCAAAATTGATAGATTCACATGCCATGGATTTACGTATTAATGTATGAAACTCATTTTAGTAACCATCAGATACCTTTTATCCAACCATAATCCAAATGGCTCAGTGCCTACAGAGGCTTCTATTTAGTGGAAAGGTTTTGGTCGTTGAACATATACTGTCCTTCACGAATGTATTACATCTGGTCTGTTTTGTTTCATTCATTACACAAGAAGTACATTCTTAAAACCACACCTAGCTGATACACTTGTGGTCACGCTGTCTAAGGGTTTAAACTGACTGGCTTGTGGGGACGAGACGGTGGGTATTAAGAGCGTGATGTTTGGGTTTGCTGATACACTTGTGGTCACGCTGTCTAAGGGTTTAAACTGACTGGCTTGTGAGGACGAGACGGTGGGTATTATGAGCGTGATGTTTGGGTTTGCTGATACACTTGTGGTCACGCTGTCTAAGGGTTTAAACTGACTGGCTTGTGGGGACGAGACGGTGGGTATTAAGAGCGTGATGTTTGGGTTTGCTGATACACTTGTGGTCACGCTGTCTAAGGGTTTAAACTGACTGGCTTGTGAGGACGAGACGGTGGGTATTATGAGCGTGATGTTTGGGTTTGCTGATACACTTGTGGTCACGCTGTCTAAGGGCTTAAACTGACTGGCTTGTGGGGATGAGAGGGCGATGTTTTGGTTTGCTGATACTTACACTTATGGTCAGGTTGTTTTTGTTAAATATCACATTAAAAAACCTCCTCTAGAGTGAGGGGGAGTAATGTTATATTTTTTAGCACCACATCTTACTATCCGTTCGGGCTATACACTTATGTAATAATAACGTTAATGGTTTTAAGGATTTGGAAGGATATATTTGGAGGAATTGTACCTGCATTTACGTCCAGGGAAACTGTTTTGGAAAACCACCCCCAGTACGCCCGACCGACCGAGATTCGAACCTCATTCTCCCCGTCATCGACAATATAGTCTACTGCGAGATAAGCGCTTTATACCACGCGACCACCAAAGTGGGTGGTAATGTTTTTAAAGGCGAAGTTTTCACAATAAAAGATCTATTTATATCGAGGAAGGAAGTTTTAGTGCTTTAGTGACAAAACACTTTTAAAGGGTATATGAACAAACAACTACTATTTATAAAACACATTTCGACCGCACTCTTAGATTTGCGTGCTCTACTTTTGTTTTGACGAAGTTTTCAATGACACGTAAACACTCATATTTAACGAATTCATTAATAAACAAACAGATCAGAAAGTCAAATTTCCCTCCCTTTGAGCCAGTGGTAGGCAGAGCCATCTGTTGAGAGGCCGTGGTAATCAAGTGGGCGTGTTCTTTTGAGTCCTCATTTCGCGTGACTTGTTTCTCCGTCGCGTGTTTACTCTATATTGATACTCCTCGAGGGAAAAGCCGCGAGAGATGTTTAAATATCCCTCAATGTTCAATATTCTCAAGAGGAAACGACGTTAGGTTGAACAAAATGTTAATACACTCAGTCGTTTATATAGAGTGATATTTCATCACGTTATTCAATAGAACCATCTTTTATTTATTTAGCACCACGTCTTACTACCCGTTCGGGTTATACGCTCAAGTACTAATTACACTAATGGGCTAGGAATAGGGATGGTTGAATATATAGGAAGTGAACCCGCACTTGCGTGGATTGAAAGTGGAAAACCACCAAGGAAAAGCCACCTCCAGTTCACCCGACCACGATTCGAACCTTGATCTTCCCGTTCTCGGCAATCTAGCTCAACACGAAACTAGTGTATTAGCTAACTAGGCCACCGAGGCGGGTAATATAATTATTGAATTCAGTTTAATTTTAACTTCCAATAAAAGGCCATTAAGGTACAGCTAGAACAATTATTTTATTCAGGTTTATGTATTCGTACTTCAGAAAAAGTGATCTGAAGCCGTCAATTTTGATATATAGGTTTTTAAAAATGGGTTTAGAACCTTAGGATCTTGTAGTAGTCATTAAATCGAGCAAAAATGTATTCGTAAACCTAGGTTCACAACCCAGCTAGCACAGAGATAACGATAAATTTGTCTTTCGGTAGTAAAAAATAAGGATGGCAAACTATATGTTATTTAGGTTTATGTCATTAAGGAAGGTTTTATACAGCTGTTCTTCCAATTTTACACCAATATCACATCTATGACACAGACATTTGTGTGCTCTCTGAAAATACCAGGCTTCATTCGAGTCATCTGTCAACAGAACACCTGTATGCTAACAAGACAGCAAATAAACCTACTAAACTAATCTGTTATCATTATAAACTTTGTCAGCCAAAAATCATGTTTGGAATTTCTAAAACAGCATTCCTAAGAAACTTAATTACCCTAACAATGTTTTGTGATGAGTTTAGGGTATTTTACTACATTTTGTAACCTCCACCGCTCTCCAGTAACCTCATCCCTTTTTGGACCAAAATATCTTCCTAAGCACCAAGCAAAGAAAACAACCGGAAAAATTAATATTTAATTTATTTTAAGTTCTACAATCTTTGAGAGCGGTGAGATGTCAAAAATTTACTGACAGAGTAGTAGCATGCATTTTCCAATTGTAATAATTTCTTAATTTCCATTCTCATATATTTATTGCTAGTTAAAATTGTACCTAAATATTTAAACTCATTAACAATGTCAAACGATAAGTTGTTCAAAGTAATCTTTAAATCATTTTCCTCAATCAATGAGCATCTATAAAAATAAATAAATCTATAACCTACTATAAAATAAATCTATATATTACACGTATATCCTTAGAGTCTCGTTTTACCCATCCATATTAAATACAATTAATTCAAAAAATTAAAGTCCCAACCGACCAAATCTATATCTTTATGTTTTAGTTGTCATGTCCTTGGAAATACAGGTTTTTTTGCTCAAACATATTGAAAATTCTATCAAATCTATTAAATAGGTCTAATTATTACGAAAATAAAATTCGGGACAGTTTTTGAGCCAGAGAAACAAATGGTCGACATTTGTAAAACAAAATGTTCAAACGATTATGTTCATAAAATTTAATTCAAATTTAATGAATCAAGGGAAATGTATTCAAAAAAGTTTAAAAAATTAATATAAATATTCGATACGTATATAAACAAAGTAATTAACATTCTACGTAACTTAGGTTTTTTTCTACTATAGAGCAATTTACAGAACCACGAGTATTTAAGCTACACTCATATTTGTTCAAGGGGCAGCGTCGATTGTGGATATAATGTGTTTTCTCGTCCTAGGTCTGAAATCCCCTCTATTATGAGCTATTGAATTACGCCTTGAAATATTGATGGCAGCTACAAAGCCCCAGTGGGGGGTGATATTCGTGCGTGGCAGAAAGGCGAAAGGTATTATGAGAGCTTAGGGGGAAATCAAATTTGGAAGGTTGGGTGTCAAAAAGGAAACACAATTGTCATCTATTTCCCTTCAGTGTACAGGAGTAGCTTGCTAGGTTGTGTTCAAGGTTTCGGTAAATGAAATAATATAGTTTAAAATTGATAATATCAACCAAATAAGAATGGAGATATATTAAGAACACAATATATTTGAAGAGCAGTTCTTCAGTAGGTATAAAGAAAAAATAGCATAGAATGTTCAAGTTGCTTAGGGGAAAGTAATTGTCAACTTCTATGACAGGCGCAAAACTTGTTACATTATTTGACATGTACGCAAAATAAAACAACAAATATTTTGTTTCAAAAATCAAACATTTTCATTATTTAAGTATTTTTTCTAAATTCTTTAATATGTTCTTGGTGATATTATGATTATGTTACTCAAAACCAACAGTAGAATTATTCTTACCAAATATTATGAATATCTGTTACCTTTGAAGAATTTTACCAAGTAGAAAAATAATATTTAACATTTAAAATATGTATTGTACTATTGAAAAAATATATTTGTCTTTCTTTAAATAGTCTGAGATAGTAAACAATTTATAAATAAGACACCTTTAAAAATGTCGATCTTCTCCGAGGTCGCTTCCACCGGCAAACCAAACAAGATGAGACGCGTTTATTTACTTGACCACTGGTGACGGTTATTTAAACTATAATAACTTATATGTGAGACATGTTAAAAGTGGGGATACAATTTGTTTGATATATTAAAATAAAACAATAGCCTCTGAGCACGTAGAAAAAGGCTTCAGTGTAGTCTTGTTTGGTTTGCTTGCGAGGGGAAAGTCGAGACTCGAAACCGGACTGTTTGTGCCGAGGAGGTGTCTCTTACATATGATCCCGCTCTATCACCACACCAATACCAAAACACCTCCTTTACCATTCTACCTTCCTCATTATTTTATACACACATACCTCGCAATCACGACATGTAAGACTCAAAACCGTTGTCGTAAAGGGAACTCTATATTATATAGAAACCTAGCCCTCTTTCACTTGTCGATGCATGCACGTAGCTAAAATAAACAGCTATAAATAGCTTTAAGTTTATTAAATTCCGGAGCGTAACACAAAGATGCAGTGCGCACCATAATTATCATCAAAGTGAGTTCAACAGGAAGTCAGCCAGCAGCGTAATGTCGCTAACCCATCGTACAAGCGCGGCGGCTGTTGGAGGCTCGAGGTATCGTCACAATTTCAAGCCATCGTATGAGCGAAGTGTCGGAGAGCAAATCGTCGCAAAGAGGGGTCTGACTATGTGGATATCCCAGACGGGTGTTGGGACACGGGGCAAAAAAAAAAAACTTCTAACAATCCCACAACTGAAATAACTAGATCAGCATTCTTGACTCTTAAATACGAGAGAGAGGGATTACAATGTTTATAATCCTGGTCGACTGCACTAAGGAGGAGTGAGAGGTTCCGAAGAGTGATCTTGTGCCTCCTAGCCATATGAATCCTAGTGCATCTCTGATTGATTACCCTCCTTATCCCAAACCACTAAGTTTGATGAGTTCGAAGCAGTTTTTGTGTGTTTAAAATGATTTTGTTTGCTAGGATTACTCACGATCTACATTTATCTATGGACACTTGAAGAAGAAAGTTAACTTTTTAGGAAATGCACTAGAAGTATTAGATGCATTCTAAATGTGGGGGGAAACACAGCAGTCACCCGGTCTGGTGTCAAACAGGTTCCCAACCTTCCAGGTAAAAGTTGAGCACACCAGGCAAGCCAAATGGTGCCGAGATATTATCTCATTAACCAATCTATTTAGCATATCGATAAGATACACAGAGCTATAAGCCCATCTATTAGGATTACATGGAAGAAATTCAACAAATTAATAAATATATAAAGTTGGAATTTTGTAAATAAAGAACATTTAAATGAACTCATTTTAAAAATGTTAGCAAGATTAAAAAAAAACTAACAAATTATGTCACATAAGACTGATGTATTGACGAGTCGTTAAATATCTACTTCCGACTGTTGAGGTAAGCTAAACAGTGTAAAGAGAATAACTTATCTTCCCTCTTCGTCCAGTTGTTGAATTTTAATTTGATCAATCCTACTTTGGTGGCACGAAACTTCCTGTCGCACACGACAATGTGGCAACTATTTTGAGCGGTTCTACATACCAGTGAGTTCTTTTACTTTTATTGCATGCAAATATGTTTAATTCATATAAAAAGATAAGCCGTTATTAGGGAAATCATCGTTGTTGAAAAAATAATTTTTAGTTCAAATATCAACTCATATAGGATTATTGAGATTTTCAAACTGATAGATTGACATTAAAATAAGCTCAGTTGCATGAGACCGCTTAACACACCAATTACATAAATATAAACAATTATTCCAGATATACATTGAGGTAGTAGGATGGAAAAAATATAATTCTATAAATATAATATAGTATAGGCCTACCTTTCTTACATTTTACTATATCCAAAATGTAGTTATTTGCATTTGTTGCATTGGAATTAGAATCTTACAAGATTACAAATATTCCACATTCTTTTTTTCTCCCAAACTGTAATTATTAGCGTTTATTGCACTATTGTAACTCAATTACCAGTAAATAAACTATAAATGCTACTTTCATCTTGAATGTTTAGATGATGAGATATAAATACATGAACTCGGTTAAAAAAAAGACACCAATAGTGATCAAGTTAAACATTACATGATTTTCTCAAGTGGGAACAGTTATGAATTCAATTTTAGACAATACTTTATTTTATTTCCCCCTATTAATTTGAGTAAGGTAAAAAAAAAAATTAAATTGGTAGCCTCTTAAACATACATGAAGATATAAACATAAGCAAGAAATAGTAAAAATCAGGATTTAATCTCGGAATATAACCTTCCCTTAACCCTTATAGCCATGTTCATCTTGGCACCCAGAAGGACAAAGAAACCTTTCTTAAAAAAAACTAGGAGAATTAACTCTTTAATATAATCTACTATTTCCCTCTTGTATTTTTAATATTTCCCAATCCTGTTTTGATGACACGTACAAAAGATAAAGAAAACAGAAAAAATAGTGGGTGGGAAAGGGAGAATGGCGAATGATCAGCCCCTCCCTCCTCTTTAATGTATATACAATTGTGTGTTTCTCGTTGTGCCGTGTAGTTCACAAAACAAACTAGTTTCCTTGACATGCGATGGCAGGGAGTACCGATCATTCATCACTTATTTGTCTCCGATAGCGCGACCGTCCAACTAGAGACGAAACAGGGGGTGAAGAGGAGGGCAATGCTCGCATGTCGAGGACGCTACCATGACATGAAGACAGTCCCGCCACCTACCGACACTTGGTCTCACCGACCTGGAGTGACGTATCCAAACACACTGGTATTTATTATAGGAATGGCAGGTCTGACGCTTCAAAACCACAAGACAAACCCTCAATTATATCACCATTATAGCATGACTATTTGTTTGAGAGAGCCTGGATTTACAAGACTCACTTTCATAGAAAAGGCCTTATCTGAAATTTAGAAAAGTTACTATATCGTCTATATCTTACTACTATATCATTTACACTTATGAAATATGTACCCGTACCTACATACATATATAGATAGAGATATGAAGGCGGTAGACATGTGAAACGTCATTAAAAATTAACATTTTCAAGATTTTTATGAAAACGTGGACTTTTTGATTTCAATTAAATCGTTTACTTCCAATTTGGCTTAAGCCATATTTTGAAGAAAAAAAAACATTATTTAATAATAGGGGATTTTTGAACATTTCCGACACGTCTCAGTCCTCCTGCAGGCGCTGCTTACTTGGAAGAACATAACCTCACTTAAAGAGTTTACCTTAAGAATATGGAAGTTATGAAGCTCCCTTAGTCCAAAACAAACTTTAATTATAAAATAATTTTTGTTATTACTTTAGTTTTCAAACCATAACTTATTTTTATTACTATATATTTTTAGCACCACGTCTAACTAGACCGTTCGGGCTATAAGCCTATGTACTAGTTACGTATATTTTTACGGCTAGTAAAGAATATTTTGTAGAGGAACTGTACCCGAATTTGCGTAGAAGTAGATTGGAGAACTAATCAGTAAATAACTAACTGTGACCTCCCGTTCATCGGTAGTCCGGTATATCGCGAGAGTGATGCCTTAGACCATGGAGCCACTGATGTCAGTGCACCACATCTAATAACCATATTGTTCATATGTTAATTAATTACGCTAATGGTATTGAGATGAGTAAGGTTGATCTTATGGGAAATGTACCAGTATTTGTATGGCATAAAAGAAAGAAAGCGTTTAAGAAGCCGCCGTTGATTCCTCCAGTCAGGATTCGATCGAGTACATTTCCATTACCAGCAAGACAAACTAGATTAGTCTGACACTCAGACCATATGTCCACCAATATGGGCCACTGATCTTAGTGAAAATTACATTACCTGTTTGAAAAATGTTGATATATTTCATTGTCATTTACCTTAATCTCAACATTTTGGAATTTATCGATAAACGTCGTAGAAAATGTTTGATAAGTTCTTTTTAAGAAACTGTGAAATTAAAAATGTAAATATTTTAATTGTATGGTGACATGAAGATACCCTTATCTTCCATTTTGATATGAACCCTAATTTAATATAGCAAATCACTTGTTGAGAAACGCGCGCGGTATTTCTGGTCGACTGTCGCCCTTTTCTGTGCTCTGGTAGAAGGAACAGTACATCATGTCGGGAGAACATCTCTCGAGGGTCACAGCGTTGTTGGAGATGAATAGGGAAGTGACACTTAATGCAAATAAAGAACGTGTGTCTCGTTTGGTACAGTAGCCAAGTACAGAACTGATAGCCCTGGGATCAAATCCTCGTTCGGCAAGTTTTCTTTCTCCCTCCTCTCTAGAGTAATGACACAAGCTCTTCCCAAGCTTTGTGGAAGTAAAATATTGTTTAAACTGGTTCCATAGCTTAAACAAACATTTCTGATATTCATTTGTGAAACTGGTCTAAGAAATGATAAATCGCTCTTCTTTAAAACCTCGATCCTCGAGAACCGGATTCGACTCTAGGAGGAGGTCGTGAATAGTTTGTCGGATGTATGACATCAAGATGATGATTCTCTTTGGTCACATGTGTTGAGATATTTGTAAAGAAGGATCAAACAATTTCTATAAAGCTTGCTATGAAGGATGGACTACCTCGAATGTTTAGACAGATCTGATACATTTGTAATTTTTCACTTTATTAAAATGGTTTTTATATGTAAAGGCTTGATGAACTCCATAAATGTTTGATGATAAGTTATTATATATGTACTTTAGAAAATATATTTTCAGAAATGGGATGAAAGATGATAGTGGCTGATAAATAAGATGTTACCCTTGTCATCTACTTTTAAATAATAAATATATTTTGTAAGGTAATAACGAATCCCTAAGTATGGCATGGCATTATTCATCTTATTTCAGTTGTAGCAGATATTTACTGTTAAGCTAGAGAGCTTGAGCTTGAGCTTGATTGTATCTTGGTTAGTAGCTGTTACAATGTTCCAATATATATTATGAAATACCATCATTAAGGCATGAGAGTAAGGACGCGAGAAAGTGACAGTGTTTTTCCAGTTTTTATATAAAAACATTATTTTAGTCAAAAGAATTCAAATATTGCTTCAGTAAAAACCTATAATAGATACATTTTCTCCGCATGGTGACCTTAACATTTCTTGAATATTTGTAAAGAATGGTCTGGAATTAAAGACAACTTTTTATGTTCGTTTAAAAAGTAGTTTGTCATCTAATGTCATTATGCGCATGACAGACATTCAGGAAATGTTCATATTACTTTGTGAAGAAAGTTAAAATTTTATGTTTGCACTGAAGCAAAATTCTATTTAGTTTGCTATAAAAACTTCAAAATCACTGGGCTTTACTCGTGTTCCCTTCAGGCCCAGCGAGAACTTTAAAAAACACAAAGAATGTAATGTTTTAAACCCGTAGAAACTCTTCTCCTCGTAGACATTATTTAGAAATGAAACTAGAATAGTTGTATCAGCGACTATTGTGAGCTAGCATTCAATATCCAAAGGTAAGTACGTGTATAAAAACGTTGTGACCATCCAGCGTGATTTGCAGGTAACCAGTAAAAAGAGGCTCGAATCCCGGATAGAGGAACTAAGGGAGTAAGGGTGTTCTTTCTAAATGATCCGCACCCTCCCTCAAAGCGAAAGCGTGTTGGTATATGCTGAGTAATATTTAATTCATCCCTATCCCGTTAGTGTAATTAAATGGGGAAAGTTTCAACACAAATAAAAGATGGAGCAAACATAATCATAAATAAACGAATCAGTAGAGCTAATACATTTTTTACTTTTATTAATTTGTAAATACATCTGGAGACCTTCTTAGATGTTCACCTTAATCTAGCCACAACACATGATAAAGCTCGTGCACCCTTGATGCGTTGGGCAGTAAGAAATAGCACATATTTCACAAGTGCTCTATAAGGAGAGGTGGAGGGAATTACGGAAGTTGACTTGAAGCTGGTTTTAATGCTAATGACAAATATTCTAGATCTGTTGAGAAGACTGTGGCTAGGACCAAACCTATCTATTGGAGCAATATCTTACTTGCTTTGTTCTATCTCAGCTGTTGAATTATCTATATCCCGTAGCTCTCTCAACAGACTGGACTGTCCATGACAGGTAGTCACTCTTGCGACAAACTGGACTGTACATGAGAGGTAGTCACTCTTTCGACAGTCTGGACTGTCCATGAGAGGTAGTCACTCTTGCGACAAACTGGACTGTCCATGAGAGGTAGTCACTCTTTCGACAGTCTGGACTGTCCATGAGAGGTAGTCACTCTTGCGACAAACTGGACTGTCCATGAGAGGTAGTCACTCTTTCGACAGGCTGGACTGTCCATGAGAGGTAGTCACTCTTGCGACAAACTGGACTGTCCATGAGAGGTAGTCACTCTTGCGACAAACTGGACTGTCCATGAGAGGTAGTCACTCTTTCGACAGACTGGACTGTCCATGAGAGGTAGTCACTCTTGCGACAAACTGGACTGTCCATGAGAGGTAGTCACTCTTTCGACAGTCTGGACTGTCCATTACAGGTAGTTACTCTCTCGACAAACTGGATTGCCCATGAGAGGTAGTCACTCTCTCGACAGTCTGGACTGTCCATGAGAGGTATTAACTCTCTCGACAGTCTGTACTGTCCATGAAAGGCAGTTACTCTCTCGACAAACTGGATTGCCCATGAGAGGTAGTCACTCTCTCGACAGTCTGGACTGTCCATGAGGGGTAGTCACTCTCTCGACATTCTGGACTGTCCATGAGAGGTAGTCACTCTCTCGACAGTCTGGACTGTCCATGACAGGTAGTTACTCTCTCGACAAACTGGACTGCCCATGAGAGGTAAAAACTCTCTTGACAAACTGGACTGTCCATGACAGGTAGTCACTCTCTCGACAGACTGGACTGTCCATTATGGGTAGAGTGAGGTTAGAATCCCAGTCTATATACTTTTATGCTCTACCTCCATGCAAATGTGGAAACACTTCTTCTTAATTCAACGCCATCCATCCCAAGCATATTAGAGTAATAAGGGTATATACATACAACCTATACGGCTAGAAAGAGGCTATACTGAAAACATGTTCTATATATACATTAAAAATAATGTATTTTATACGTGTTTCTTCCCCTCTCCACCTTCTGTTCTTCAATTTGATCACCCCCAAGTCTGGTACCTTAATCCCTCTGACTAATAACTGAAATCCTGTCTCCAGCCAAACACATAGTCCCTGAAACCGCAGCCAGAGCATGAGAATCCCCTAATTGCGTTATGCACCGCACGAGATCTCTGCAGTCGCCCAGTACGGGGTCTTTTATTAGTGGTTTACTGCTACCAATATGGCGGTCCACGACTCTAAACACTCTCGACGCAAGTAGTTGCTCTCGCTAAGAAATATAACCTCAAATGGACTAACGACACTCAACACAATGTAAGTAATTCTAGATTGTTATCTACGTCTACACAAAATACACCATTGTGAAATAAAGTCTAAGGGTGTTTAAGGGGAACATTAAATTGAATTGAGAAAGTTTACAAATTTATCAGCTTTAAATTATTAATTTTTTATTGATAATATATATCATTTTTAATATATAATTAATTAGTTGTAAAGATTGTATATTACATAATCACATATGTGGTCCAGTGTTCAAAGTTCCTGGCCACAGAGCCCGAAGTTCCAGGTTCAATCCTCGGTGCTTCCAAACTGTATCTGTGAGGCAGTGGGTCTGGAACGGGCTAGATCTAGATTCTTGTAGACAAATTATGAGCTAATTGAGTAAATATGTAGCAGATCCGGTTTGAAAAACTGAGGTTAATGGTCAGTGGGCTTGCTGTTCTGACCACATAACACCCTCTACCCGCAAATGTTGGAACTATCACCGCTAATGGTAGTGTCAGCTTGTTTGGTAAAGCTCGCTTGTGGGCTCACGCCATGGAGGTTATTTTATAATTATTAAAATATAATTACACATATGGTAATTAGTAATAAATGGTTTTAAGTTCACTGAATTTGTCTAGTAGTTAACAAAATAGGCATCATTCTAAGTAATTTAACTTCATTGTGTTAGTAATTCAATTTAAAACACAAAAGTATGTATAATTTACTCGTTTGTTTATTTATTTATATTGGTAGAATGACCAAACTCCTCTCAGTTAAATGGGAGATAAGCTATTCTTGATTACTATCGAACACACCACTGCTAATAAAGCGAGGACACAGAAGAGGAGTTGAAACAAACAAACCAACCCAACTACATGAAATTCTATCAAAATACACCACTGCAGGGGAGGTAATTTGTTACACCTGTCTATCAGAGGGTTGGTAGTCAAGCTACAGTCAGGCTTATTCAAGGTAAACTTAAAGGGGCCAAATATTTGATCAGGGGGTTAACAGGCCGTTCCTAATAATGTTCTACACCCGACGTGCCTTGAATAAAATATATGGGATGTCCCTTTGATGAAATACTTCGTTTCTCTGTTTGATAACAGAATACAATGTTTGGGAAGAATATGTTTTACTAGGATAGTAAGTAGAGGTAGGTTCTGAAGGAAGGACCTTTTAAGGAATACAAATATATATATTTAAGGTCAACATTAATTTATTACTCTATATTATTGGTATTATTGTATGCGTATTGATGATATCCATCAAAAGTGAGCAATTTTTTTAATATAATTTGACGTATGAATATATAAATATTAATTGAATATATTTTGTAAGTTTCAAAAAAGTTTCTTTCTATCTGACCGATAGTAAATTTTCTTACCCTATTTGAATTATAATAGAAGCTTTTTCAATTAATGTAACATCAAATATTATATTGTTCCCTAGCGGAAGTATCCAGCATTGTCCTGGGTAACCGGGCAATGGATTTCGTTATTAACCCTAACAAGTCTTATCTTAATTTTACTTTTTCGACCCAGTTTTTAGTTAAGTGAAGAACATCAAATGCTAATTTTAAAATTTCTGCTTCTAGGTGTACATGTTCGTGCACAGGGGCTATTAATTCTTAAACTTCAAAACTCTGCGCGTGGTAGATATCGGACAACGATCGTGACAGAGAAACTTCATTTTATTAAGAAAGATTATGTTAACGAAATGCATAGAAATATATGTATAACTTTTAACCAAGTGTTAACAGAGACTTCGGAGAATAGTAGACGTGAACTATACATACAGCTGTGAATTTATGAGAGACTTAGTCCTCTTACAAATAACAGTTTATTTAGTTTCGATTTTTAACTAAGTATAACTAAAATATCTGTATTTTTCAAGTGAGTTTATACAACTTGACATAAGTGATAAGTGCAGATGATCAGATTTGACATATTACTATATAAAATTAAATTCTAGCCATCCTATCACGATTCCACTGTTAAGTCAACGTAATATTAATACACTGTTGTAGTAATATCGACTATATCTGTACCTGTAATATTCAACGTAAACTTCGTTTACCCTGAGAGGTAACCACTTACCTCCATGGTTACACTATGGTGCAGCAGCTTATAAGATTGGGTCATAGTGTAATCAGTCAAGGTAAGACTGCGAGATTTCAGGGCAAAGTGACAGTAATTAAGTTAGTCAATATTATTTATATTTTAGGGATTGGTTTCATAGATGTAATATTGGTTCTTCAATCCACACATTTATAATCAGTTTAATCCTAGATTTTTAACAGTTTGGGATACAACGGAGTTAATTAAGGATCAAAAATTCAGATCACCTGATAGAGTACAATAATCACGCCGGTAAAATAAGGATAAGTTAGTTGGAATATCTTAGAGAAAATGTACCAGCACTTGCGTTGAGAGTAGTCAGATTCAATTAATGAAAACTCACCGTCAACACACCCAACCGATGCGAGTAGTTAGTCGATCTTTCCAAGTTACTGACTAGGAGATTGCTGAGATCAGCGATTGGGGATGAACTGTTGTTTTCGAGGTCGGCCATTAGAGGAGATGTTTGTCAAATAAATTGTAGGACGACCCTCTTACATTACTATACACTGTGTAAAGGAGTGACTATTGCTATAAAGTTAACTGTAAGAAGTAAATGTTTAAAAACTCACTGTCATTTACGTTTTATTAGGTGAACAGTGTGTTCAGGAAAGAAGTGGAAGAGTGAAGATAGGGCCGTGTGTAATATATATTTATAATTAATGAGCTGACTTTCAGTCAAATATATAATAAGGACGAAGCAAACATATAAATGGTATCTCACCAAAATCTAAGCTATCAACTTGTAGAAACACGGAACGAGTTAAATGATGACACAATCGTATCAAATGTTGAAGTAAATATGGTAAAATTTCATTCCATATACATATACATTCCGATATATATACATATAAAACCACCCCCCAATAGGTGGGTTATTTTACGATCTCCCATGTACAACTAGGAAGTAAACAAAATGTAACTTGTATTAATCTCTAATGATATCACCACGTCTTTATACCTGTTAAGGTTATACGCAAATATGATGAGGAAAGAAACATTTTAGAGGTAATATAATCGTATTTAAGGTTGAAGGAGAGTGGAAATTAACTTAGTGAAAAACACCATTAGTAGATTTGAAAGAGATTGGAATATCCCCGTCTTCAGCAGGCCAATATAACACTAGAGTGACGCCTTGGCCCGTTCGTCCACCAATGTGGGTGACTTATAGCTGAAATGACCTTTGTTATAAGATATTTAAATATGTTGTTTATTAATTTACAAATTGAAAATATACTTGTACTCTTGAAAAGAAGTTAATTCCTGTAAATGACCTAGGAAAAAAGTAGTCTAAACAATTTACTTTAAATAACTATAAAGCGATAGTATTGTCCTATTTGAGTACTTATACCAATCTGTAATAAAAAATAAAGAATAATGATCAATTTTGCTTCAATCTCCTGAATTGAAACCTGGATCCCGCCGGTAAAAATACTCTCCATCAGAAACGTCACTTCTCTTAGTCATAGATAAAATGCGAGCTTGACATTAACATCATGTAGGTATATTTATTTCGTGTCTCGCACTAAAGTACGGAACTAACAAGTTTGTCAAATGTAGCCTATATTAATCAGATCTCAACACAATCCCCTTCTAAAGACTTCCTACATCCGGATCACAATCAAGAATCCAATTTTGATTGGATTAATAAAGGACCATTTTGACCTCGTAAACAAGGGGGAAGGAAGGGTATTATTATAGCCCTCACACACACACACACACACACACACA
>CABFVX010009088.1:0-10730 GCA_902151425.1 Timema shepardi
TAATCTGATATGTACTTACTTTTATATATTCTTTTAACACTTCAATCAGTGCGTCACAAACTTCTGGAACCATCTCTGATATTGTTTGTTTCAATATACGAAACAGGTATTGTAAGCTGGTAAATGAACCATCAGTAGCTAAGAACCTCGGAGTAACTGTTAGTCTTTCCTTAACACTAATAGCCATTCGCATGTACGTATCACTTTTTTTTCACTGCAGAATCTATCAATTCCAATAGATGTTCAAAATCCTCAGTGGACATACGTACAAAATTTGTGACATCTTCCTCAAATCTTATATCTTCTAAGAGTATATTCCCATATTCCAACCTTTCCTGAAATAATTTTCTAACCCACCAACGTGGTCGTCACTTTTGTTTGTTTTCTTTTATAATTGAGTGCAGCACAATGTACGCATCAGCAGCAATCTGCACCTTTTGCTGTGACAAAGCCCCCATCTACTGACGTGCGTTGTGCGTGATGGTTTAATGGCTCGCAGTGAGCATATGCTGGTCAAAACTATTTAGTGATGCATGCCTCGAGCCGAAGCATGCATCGCGAGGCGTGCGAAGCGCACCGCCTCGCACTGTCTGTACGCGGTTTAAAGATATGTGTGGTGACATTACTCTACGAAAGGGACTGGGTGAGAGCCTCACACTAATCACTGTTATCACATCTTGCTTATCCAAGTTGTCCTTGGGACGTCTGTGAGAACGCCTCAGTCTCTCACATAGTTCCCAAGCCCCTGGATAAGAGGATTGAATAAACAAGGCGAAAGTTTCAAATCATATCTAAATATTGAATAAATATTTAGCTATTTTATATATAAGAGAGAACCACAACTATCCGTAGGATAGAAAGAGCAAGAAGATGATATAAGCATCTTGTTCTTCCTATGCCATGGATAATTGTGATTCCCTCATAGGCGTGGTTATGAATTACTCAGACCTCACTTGTTGCTTCAGATATCCCCTCCACCGCCACCTAGTAATTTGAGCAGCCCTAGCGAGGGATGGGCAGCTACAGAGTTTGCACCTGTCGAGAACTCATCAGCCAAGTCAATCAGTACCTACAACTGGGATGAGGGGGAGGGGAAAGACGGGTTCCCAGAACTCAGCAATAGGGTTCAGGTGAGTCACTCTTTGGCGGTGATTTTATATTTTTGTATTATTGCCTTTATAAAAAAAATAAAAAAACCAGGCAAAAGAGAAGAAAACTCTGTGAAGGAAACTAACCTACTCCAACCTCCTTGTCACACTGACTTAATAACATAAACAGTATAACTTTTGTGTACCATTTCTAACACAACTGTCGCTCACATATCACAAAAGTCTGCCAACACCCTGTGGTCATGGCTTCAACGGGTGTAGGGTTGCGTTAAGTGGCACTTTCTGTGAACACCATATCGAAAGTGAAACCTCATAGTTTACACCTGTGATGTATGAGTATTATTTGGAGTTAAGGGGAGAAATATAGGTTTGATTAAAATTAAACACTTAAAGCTGCTCTCAGCATTTTCACACTTACTTCATGACCTCCTGGCGCCTTCCAACATCTATACTTTTCATTGCCACCTCCAACTATTTCTAGGCTAGGTCCCTCACACTTTTCTGGCAAGTGCTCACTTCACCTTCTCCCTATTTTTTAAAGATAGTTTTTTTTAATTCATATATATGTATTTTTTTAATGTAATACACAACTAACTTTTATTATTAACTTAACCAAGTTATAATACTACATACTTATTGAACTCAAACTTCAACTTAATACTTGAAAGCTTTTCAAATATCTGATGCTCGCTTTACTTGATATTTGAGAGCTTTTAGAGGGGCTCTTTTATGCTTGACTTGAATACAAATTTGAGCTCGCAGACTGCTGTCTATTATCCAGTACTTTAATCTATTCTTTATGTAACATTACCAATTGTCTGAGTCATACAGTGGGTGATCTGCAGTGGTTCCCAACCTTTTCTTAGCCGGGCCAGGGTGTCTACCAATATTGGAAATATACTTGAAATTTGTAATCAAATACTGGGGGGAAATACTAATCCTCTTCTCATTGAGTGAAACTTTTTGCTATGGCAGTTTGCATCAACTTTTGGAAACCCTTATCATCATCAACTGTTTCCAGCCTGTGGCTGGGTCAGTTTAGTAAAATGGTTCCAGCTTCCTCTATCCTTCCACCACTCTTCATCCTTTAATTTCTCCCATTCCTCTCACTTGAACATATTCTGACTTGGTTGAGACCTCTAATATTTATCATTTTAACACTACTAATAGCCTCATTCTTCTTAGACCACTCTCTTTGTCAGTCTTGTTTGCTATACCTAATATCATTGCTGAGGGAACTACAGGTCTTATAGAGAAAAGCTTTATCCTAGCTTTCTCTCGGTCATCTGTTGCCAAATCTCCTCACTTTCAGTTATGTCTGAAGGTGGTGTGCAGGTGTAAGAAGTAGCTACTGGCAACTTTATCTAATCAGCGTTGCAAAACTTTTCTTATATTTGAGAGGAGATTGACCACACTAAAACAAGAGAATAACAACGCTGTTTCCTAATAGTAAACATGCAGTTCCATCCGTGATGATATCCAGTGTACATAGGGAGTTGACCTTGTGGATGGCCTTGCAGTGAGGATGTTTGTTTCCCATGTTTATTCATAGTCTCTGCCCTTACCCCCTTCCTCTTCTATATGCTATGGGAAGAAATATTATTATTATTATTATTATTATTAACACCGCGTATTACTACCCGTTCAGGTTATACGCACTTACGCTAATGTGTAATGGTAGAGTGATTGTGAGATGAAATGGAGGACCTACAGTTTAACGTGGAATCCGAACCACGGTGGAGGCCTGGCATTCCCCACATTCACAAGATGTCTTGTCAGAGGTGAAGGAAGGGTTTGGTAATCAGATAAATCTGGGGAAGAAATAAATTACTGTTTTGTTTACACTATCATTCCATTGGCATAATACCCTCTTTATTATGTTCTTCACTTCACCCAATCTCCCCAAAAAAGCTGTACAATTCACAAGCTTGGCTGTTGTGAATACTCTACATATCCCTATTATTCATCTTGTTACCTTTGTCTATAAGAAGAAATTAGTAAACTCCATAAAAACTTATTTTAAGTACAGTGTTTACAGATTGTATTTGGCTTCAAAGAGTGAATCACCATAAAATTAAAAGATATTGTTCTTTGTGCAAAACAAAATTTTATATAAGTAGTATGCAAGTATATTCAATTCGATCTCATGCCAAGGGAAAAAAGTATATTGATAATGTGAAAGTTGTTAGTGGGAGAAAAAATATAGCTGACTTGGTCCCTGCTGCCAAAAATGTAGTGTCCTATGTAGGTATACATAGTGAAGGTGTACATTCTAAAGCTTATGACTATGAAGTAGTTGAAACTTGAAACTAAACCTAGTTGTTCTATTCAAAGTTTACTTGCCGAAGATAAAGTTTTCTTGTGCTGAAATATTGTGTGCACGTTCTTCTGCTGGAAGTTTTGCTGTATGTAATGAACATTTCAAAGTAATGTTTTCCGATAGTGATATTACCCAGAAATTCCAAATGCATAAAGATAACTTGGATATGTCATCGACACATTAAGGTTTTCCAACGAGACATACAGACTACCAGAAAATAATGGAATCATCTCTTTTCCTGTTGAAGTTTTGTTCTTTTAGGTGAATAAAAAACTCATGGGTGTTAGAAAGAGCCTTATTTAAAAAAAAGTGTGTTTATTCTTCTAACAAGAATCCTGCAAAATTTGATAATTTTCAAACATTAAGTAACTTTGAGAAGACTGAACTTTAGAAAAGTTGGGCTTCATGGTGTCATTTTTACTTGAATTGGAGAAATTTCTCTCTGAATATCAGAGCAATCGACCTCTATTTCCATTTATGTTTGCAGATCTAAGTAAACTACTCGAGCACTTGATAAACAGAATTATAAAATATGATTTAAATAATTCAGCAAATACTTTTAAAAAAATCGTTATGATTGATTTGAAGAAACAATTCAACATAAAATCACTGCCTACTGTAAATATTGAGTTTGCAGCATTATCAGCTTTGAAAGGCATTAGAGACATCAAAATACTTCAGTTCTGAGGAGGTTGTCAAAAATATATCTGCAAAAAACTTACATAAGTGTCCTCTTTCCTACCAAATTGTCAAAGGTGCTAGCTATCTCTCTCCTGCAATCATGATTAATCCATCTGTTAGGAACTATAGGATAACTTATGCATTAGAAGTTCTACTAGAAAAGAAACAACTTTCTTGCGTGCAAGCTGATACTGTAAAAGCGACTACTTGGATTTTGTATCAAAGCAAAAAGTTATTGACCACCTTAAAGGTTTCACATCAAGTGGTGACCGGCTTTATAAGTTATTTATGAATATATTTTTAAAATAAACTGTATCCCAAGAGCTGTAATATTTTACTACAAAAATACTTTTTCTCTTCCTTAGCATTGCAGCTGTTGAGCGAAGTTTTTCTGTGAATAAAGAATGTCTGGTTATAAACCTACATGAAGAAAGCCTTATTGCTCAATGTTTAACTTATGAGGCAGTCAATATGGCTGGAGGACTTCTTAATATGACAATTTCATGCTGCGAGGAATATATCAGGAATAAGGAAAGAAGCTATTGAAAAGAAGAAAAAGATTGAAGTAGACTTAAATTGAAAAATAAAAACAATATTGGATGAAACAAGTAAAGTGGGAGTATAAAGAACAGTTCTGCACGAAGTGAAGGAATAGGTTAGAACATGAAATGAAAAACTTGAAAAAGTTTTGTAATTGAACGTTAATTTTGGTCTCCACCTTAATTAAGACTTTGTTTGAAGGTTTTATCATCTTAATCTTTAATTATGTAAGGTAATTACAATCATCTTTATTTCCAAGTAATTTTTTCTTAATATCCAAAGAATTATTGCCTAATAGCTTGGAAATGTATATTAAAATCTTAGAAAATATTACAAGCACACGTGTCTAACTTTCCTAACTCGGTAGGATTTTTTCCTTCATTTCTGACTTTGTTCACATTAAGTGGTAAATTAATAGTCTTTGGTTTGGTTGTTGGATTTCCTCCATCATTATTTTGGCCTATAGAACCAGTAACCTTTATAATAGCACTAAGAAAGATAAATCAAACATAGGTCTTTTTAAAGAAAATAGAATTTGAATCTCGTATCTTCGAATATCCTCAATAATTCAAGAGTCCCATTCTTAGTATGAACCTATAGAGACAAACTATATTTAGATATTTTTTTACATGAACTATATATATATTTAATAAAGCATGACATTTATTTCTAAGAAAGAGAATCTTTGTTGTGAACAACTATAGACTTTCATTGCAAGGCTATTTTGCACTGTCAATGCGGTTGAATATTCTTTAAGTAAGAATCTTTAATTATGACAGACATGACCCTAACTTTCTATTATTTAATACTTTGGAAATATGGATTGTTTGGTTCTGATAGCCAGCCTTTCATATATACAGGATTTTTTTTAATAACATATTCTTGAATTTCAAAACTATAGTCCAGTAGACATCCTAGGATGCTTAGGTTTTATGCCCCCAAGTTAAATATAATAAACATGCTGAAATCAGCTATAATAACCTAAAATTCATGTTAGATTGTACAGTTCAGATTTAATTATTTCTAACTAAACAATGACTGAACGTTTAAGTAAATTTTATAAATTTTGAATAATTTCCTTCGAGAACTAGTGGAAATATAAATACCCAGGGAAAATATAAATAAAAATTAGAAATCTAGCTATATATTTTTATTAAAAAATAAAATACAATATCAAATATAATTTTCATTGCCTGTCAAAAGACCCAAATTGTCAATCAATAGCTGCTGGTTTCCAGATGAACAGTACATAAAACTGACATAAAATCATTGCTGTAATATGCCTAAAACCCTGAACCCTCCTATCACAATTTTACTACTCCCAGTACCTCCCGTGCTGGGAAACACAGTCTAAGGTGTTGTGTTTCTGCTGCAACTAGCTATTCTAATGAGCGCCACATCACAAATCATACAATATTAGACGGCAGCAGTTGGAACAATGTAAACTGTGAATTGTGTTCTTCTCTCATTAACCATCTTGTGTTTATGGTGTTGGTTCCTTTTTTTTTAATCTATCTTTGTACCTTCTTAAATACAGAACAAAACAGTAGCGTCTCTGCTTAGTGAGCTAAGGGTCCCAGGCTCAATTCATGGCATGGTCAAAAAATATCTTATTGGTGAAATGTGGGTTTACCCTCACACGGTGATAAATTAACGGCAGGGGACTGGATGTTGTGCCTGCCCTAGTCTTAAGTTAAATTATAAGGCATATGAAGCTATGACAGGCCTAGAAAGCCGGTAGTGGAAAACATTTGACTTGAATAAAAAACTGACCCAGGCCACAGACTGGAAACAATAATGGATCTAAAGTAAAGTTAATATTTATTGCTGGATCAGTTCTAAAATGTCGATAATTCTATTAGTTCAGTTATTAATTTTAAATTACACACAAACTAATTTTAAGCCATCTAATGAGCCACTAGGCATGAATTGTATAAAGAGCATGTATTAAAAATTAAAAACTATTTTTATGTCAGCTATTTAATTTTCATTGTAATTATGTATTTATCTAATAGCTTTTTTTAAACTTGGAAACAAAACACCAAAGAACCCAGAACCAGTTTTCTAGAAAACAAAATCAATTCTAAGTTTTAAGATTACAGGTAGAACGAAAGTTGTGAATACTCAATAAAATATAAACTATTAGTTTTGATAGTAACAACTCTATTTGTTTAATACAGGGAATCAGTAAAAGTCAGTCTGGCTGGGAAGACACAGAATGGGAACCTTTGGGAGATGCTAATGGAGGTGAGTTTTAATAATTTGATGACAATACTTTGAACAGGGCCTTCAAATCCTCGAACCGATGAATCTTAGAGAAAATATCAAAATCAAGATTTAGAAGAGCGAAAAAATTCCTTGAAGTTAGGTTGAAATGAATTTTAGAGCACTAATACTGTTTATTGAAAGTCCAGCCACAGCATAATATTATTATTACTGGGAAAACTTAAGACCCAAACCCAAAAACATTGATTTAACCCTGAAATAAATGTATAAATGTTTGTCAGTGCAACATAAAAAACAATTGTTACCATTTCTATTTTATATTAAGTTTTATCATTTTTTTAGTGATTCACTTTCATAAAATAGTGAATTTGACCCAATTCTATTTTTAACACAATATTAACATGCTTAGCAATAACAGAATGAAGAGGTTTATTTTAAGTGGACTCTACTTGTTTTTCATCAAATACAAAATCAAATACTAATTTGTACTAATTATGTTGATAGTTTATGGATGATTAAAGCTTATAGGAAGTGTACCCTCATTTGTATAGAAGGAAATTGCAAAACAATTTATAGAAAACCTGCTCTTAGTACACCCCACTGAGATTCAACCACGAAAGTAGGTAACTTGGGAAATAATGTAGTAAAGTAAACTAAACTTATGTTTACCATATTTTCTGGGATTTCACTTTGAAATGTATGGTTAAAATAAAGATTTGGATTGGTAACATAGTTTCTTCTAGATATTTATACACATCTAAGACAAACTTTGGTTAGTCTTTTTCAACCATTTCAAGTGACTGATGTTAGACAAAGTTAAATCATGTACGACCGTAGGCCCATGACAAGTGTATATCTCAATGGTACGCTTAATCAAAGTTAATTTTTCAATATACAATATTTTTTTATTATTTTATTGAATTACACATGATCTCCACCAACTGTAAATTTCAATAGTCAGTAAGTATTATGGTTTTCCACTTTCTATCCAAATGTAGGTGCATTTCCTGTAAAATACTCTCATCATATCTAGTTTGTAGATTATTAAGCTGTCAATAGTTATTGTTTTATACTTGCTAATTAAACATAAAGTTAAAAAGATTTATCATAAGTGTTTACAACATTCTGTTGTTAAGAAAACTTTATTTTCATCATCATCATCATCATCATCAACTGTTCACAATCTGTAGCTGGGTCAGTTTAGTAAAATTCTTCCACTTTCTTTTTATCATTTTTCCTTTTTTTTCTATCATTCGTCTCTCATTCATACATTTTCTAATATCTCTTCCTCCCATCTCTTCCTTGGTCTCCCATGCGGTCTTTTTCCCACATACTTCATTTCCATAATTCTCCTTGGGGTCCTTTCCTTTTCCATCCTCATTACATGACCATACCATCTCAGTCTTGCTTCATTTACTATCTAATGTACTCCAACAACCTCATTACATACCATCTATGCTTTACTTCCTCTACCATCTCATCTACTAACAAACTTGAAAAATTGTTGGTTAACTACATAGATGGGTGAAAGTTTTGTTTAACAGAATATTTTCTTCTCAAATCATTATACTACTTGATTGACTATAACATTCCAAACAGTAGTCTAAAGTTTGACCTAAAATAACAAGCTTTGACATTTAGATTAAAAAGTTTTGAAAACATGGATTGAGCTTTTGGGAGGGCTTTACTCGACATCCATTGCTGTTTCCAGCCTGTGGTCTGGGTCACTTTTTTATTCAAGTCATATATTTTCCCTTACCAGCATTCTAGCCCTGTTATCATGTCATATGTCTTATAAATTATAATCTAACTTAATACTAGGAAAAGTACAACATCCAGTCCTCGGCCATTAATTCGTCACTATGAAAGGGTAAACCCACATTTCACCAATGATATATTTTCAGACATGTCGGGAATCGAACTTGGCACCCTTAGCTCAGTAGGCAAACATGCTACCTACTGAGCTAAAGTGTCAGATTTTTTGGCAGGTCTATTAGATAGGTCATCATCATCATCAGCCGGGTCTGTTTAGTAAAATGCCGCCATCTCCCTCTGTCCTTCCACCATTCTTCCTTCTGCATTTTCTTCCACTCTCCTCTCACTTGCATACTTGCTGTTCTCTGTTCCTCCCATCTCTTTCTTGTTCTTCCATGCGGTCTCTTTCCTACATACTTCATATCCGTTAATCTTCTTGAAATCCTTTCCCCTTCCATCTTCATTACATGTCCATACCATCTCATCTTTGCTTCCTCAACTATCTCACGTACCCCCAATACCTCAACTCTAGATCTTACATCTTCAATCCTAATCCTATATCTTCTTGTGACAGCTAACATGCTCCACAAAAACTTAATTCCCATGGCCTCAACTTTCCTTGTTTCTCTTTTATCCAAAGTCCAAGTTTTTGCTGCATACGTTACTATGGGTATGAAGTATGTTCTAAACAGCACTTCCTTATACTTTAGGGACACATCTCTTTTCCATAGTAGGTCTCTTACACACCTGTATAAAAACTTTCGCTGCGGTTCTCGTCTCACTATATCTTCTCTGCTGCCCCCTTTTGCCTCAATCACACTACCTAGATACTTCACACACTTTACTTCTTTCAAATCTACTCCATCCAGTTCTATCACCTTCATTGGCCTTGTTATCTGCCTTATCATCACCATCACTTCACTTTTCGTCATACTAATGTTCATTCCATACTTTTTCACCTCCTCATTCCATTCTTGCAACTATTCTTGTACTTCTTCTTCGTTTTTCCCCCATACCATCAAGTCATCTGCAAACATCATTGCTTTCATTTTATCCTCACTCAATTTACTTACCAATCTATTCATTATCCTTTCTATCACCATTACAAATAGTAATGGGGAAAGGGCACTTACCTGCTTGACTCCATTTTTTTAATTGGAACCCCTCTGTCCACCCTCGTTCCGTCTTTACACAACTCACATTATTATCTTATATATTCCTTACTCTCATTGCCACTACTCTTTCTACTCCCACCTCCTCCATTGCTTTTCATACTTTCTTTTTGTACATTTTCGCGCATTGACACATCAGTGTTATGCCTCTATAATTTTCACACACCTTCCTATCCCCTTTCTTTAATATTGGTTATAATACATTTTGTTCAATCCTCTGACACTTTCTTCTCCCTTCACACTGCCATTACTACTCTATACTACAAATGTAGACCCATTTATCTTGTTGCTGTTATCATTTCTATCGTGAATTCATCCTCTCCTGGTGCCTTTCCCTTCCTCATCCTTTACAAGGCCTCTTCTACCTCTTTCCAGGTTAGGTCCACTACTTCTTCCATCTTTATGTCCATTTCCTTCTCTTCTTCCTCCTCCCATACCATTCCTTCCCCCACAGGGTTCAACAATCTCTCAAAATAAGATTCCCACAGCTTCTTTACCGTCTCATCTCCCTCCATTATCCTTCCTTTCACATCCATCATTCGGACCTCTTTCCTATTTTCCCTCCTTCTTTGGCTCACTCGGACTATACAATATCTTCTTGTTCCCTTCCACATCACTTTGTAGCACTTTTGTCCACTCTTACACCCATATTTTTCTCCCTTCTCTTCATTTCTCATTTTCTTCCTATACTTAACCAGTTTCTCTTGTTCTTTTTGTGAACCATTCTCTAAAGGATTTGTTTTTGGCATTCACCAGTTCCACAATGAAGTTTCCTTTCATCTTCTCTTTCTACTAGTTATTCTGCATATCTCCTCTGCCACTTCCACCATTCACTTTTTGAACCTTTGCCACTCCTCTTAGCCTCCTTTTATGTCATCCTTTGACAGTGCTCCTCTTTTCCTGCTTCATTCTTTTGCCCCCTTCCCC
>CABFVX010009089.1:0-20148 GCA_902151425.1 Timema shepardi
GGTCCTCCATTTCATCTCACAATCACCCTACCATTACACATTAGCGTAAGTGCGTACAACCCGAACGGGTAGTAAGACGTGGTGCTTATATTATATTAGGACAGATGTGACGTTCGGCTTCCATACCATAATGAACCTGCACGTATATAAAAAGCGGAGGGGTTCAAACATTGCTCGTGATTCTTCTAAACACTTTAATCGAGTAGCCTTTAGACTAATCTTATCGGCCAGTTGACTACTTTACCACATTCTAAGAGGATCTTCTTACGGCACCTCGACTATATTTACAACTTACACTCCATAAGGTTTTCCTTGATCACTTATTTTCATTTGACTAGAACTTTGATTGGACGACATATTTGATCTGTTTCATTTTTTAAATTCTTTTATAGTCGTAAAGTTAACCCTTTTTATTTTCCGATATTTTAATAAACAAGTAGCATTTGGTAACTATCTAATTTAGTTTCACTTTTGACCCTCTTCGGTGGCTGTATGGTCTAAGGCGCTACTCTCGCAGTAGATTATACTGATGATGATGAGATCGAGGTTAGAATCTTGGTCAGGTGTACTTAGAGTGGTATTTCCAAAATTATTTTCCATTCTCCCACATGAAAATGTTGGTACACTTCCTATAAATATAACCTTCTTCTTCCTTAAAACAATAATAATATTTAGCACCGCGTCTTACTACCCGTTCGGGTTATACGCTTTAAGTACTAATTACTCTAATGGATTAGGAATTAGGGAAGGTTGAATTAGAAGAAGTGAACCCGCATTTGCGTGGAGGGAGAGTGGAAAAACATTTAGGAAAAATCACCCCCAGTTCACCCGACCAAGATTCGAACCTCGATCTCCCCGTCCTCAGCATACGAGCTCGTCACGACAAGCGCGTTAGCCAACTACGCCACCGAGGCGGGTTTCCTTAAAACCGTTAGTGTAATTAGTACATAAGCGTATATAACCCGAGCGGGTAGTAAGACGCTGTGCTAAACAAAACTTCACTTTCGTTCACAGACGTGGCTTTCTTTAAACAGTTACCTATTCGTGTTCCTGACATGACTGAAGGGCCCCTTCTTAATGGTGTTACTTTACCTGCACTGTTGATCACGTGGAAAAAGAGTCACTCCCGTCTTGTCTAATATGTTGGGGCTAGAAATTTGTCAGTAGTTGAAAAACGTCAACACGTAGTGCGCCCCTCCCCCCTCCCTATACAAGTTCCACCCCCTTCCCTTTCTCAACACACTCACACTTTACGGAATGTCCTTTCGTGTTTCCTCAAAATGAAGGCATTGCTATGGGGATTCTCTCACTATGTATGGCACAAATTTAATGAAAGCCTTAGTTCCCTCGACCACCGCTGTGGTTACCGAACTCAAAATATAGATAGTACATAACGTTTATCCTGGGAGTTGACAGCCTTACCTTGAGGGATCACACTATGGCCCTATCTTTTAAGCTCTTCCATAGTGTTATTATAATTATAATTATTGGCACCGCGTCTTACTACCCGTTCGGGTTGTATGCACTTACGCTAATGTGTAATGGTAGCATGATTGTGAGATGAAATGAAGGACCTACAGTTTAACGTGGAATCCGAACCACGGTGGCGGCCTGGCATTCCCCACATTCACAAGATACCACATTCACAAGATGTCTTGTCAGAGGTGAAGGAAGGGTTTGGTAATCAGATACATCTGTGCCGGGACCGAGAATTGAACCCCGGCCGCCAGCATAGAAGTCTGACACCTTACCCCTAGACCGCCAGGTCACCGATTTCCAAAGTGAAATGCGTCTAAGAAGACTGCTATATTTCTGTGTAAGCTGAGTGAACTGTACATGAGGTTGGACAGTGTTAGAAACTTTCATACTCGAAATGTAATATGAAAAAACACTGAAAATATTAATGAATTAATCTGAGAGAAAGGATTTGGAAGGCTAAGTTGAATACAATTTACCTACATTCGTGTAAAGACCTGCATCGCTGGTTGCATGGTCTAAAACTCTACTCTCGTAATACAATAGATACCCGATGAAAGGTAAAATGGAGCTCGAATCCCGGTTAGGTGGGCTCGTCTGAGCTGTGCCAATCAGGGAGAGACCAGACCAAAATGGCGCCAAATCTAGAAACAAGCTTTTACGTTGGTTTTTTTTATCAATGAATGATTGATTCTCTTTAGTTTTCTTGTCCCGTGTTTTGAATATTTCTTTCTCACGCCTTGTTGATGCAAACGGTATACCAAGAACTGAAGAACAACTAATTAGGGTTCACACGAATTGTGGAACCACTCATCCCGTCATCCGGGCTCAGTCATACCCTTACATCAAATGAAAAGTGCAAATTAAATTAATTAAGACTTTGTTCAAAATTGAAAATGAAGATTCGGTTAGTTAGGTTAGGTTAGGTTAGGTTAGGGGTTAGAAGTTTAATAGGATTACAGGTTGTTTCAGTTAGGCAATTTGCGAGGATCTTCAGTTTTTCATCAGCTGGTTGGACGCTGATCAAATCACAGGACGCGTCTTATTCTTCTTAGGGCTTCAAGTAAGTAATATAACTGAACTGGGCTTGGCGCATATGGGTTTAGCCCCTCTTTTAACTGAACTGGGCTTGGCACAATTTGGGTCTAGCCCCTCTTTTGACTGAACTGGGCTTGGCACAATTTGGGTCTAGCCCCTCTTTTAACTGAACTGGACTTGGCGCATTTGGGTCTAGCCCCTCTTTTAACTGAACTGGGCTTGGCGCAATTTGGGTTTAGCCCCTCTTTTAACTGAACTGGGCTTGGCGCAATTTGGGTCTAGCCCCTCTTTTAACTGAACTTGACTTGGCACAATTTGGGTCTAGCCCCTCTTTTAACTGAACTTGACTTGGCACAATTTGGTTCTAGCCCCTCTTTTAACTGAACTGGACTTGGCACAATTTGGGTCTAGCCCCTCTTAACTGAACTGAGATTGGCACAATTTGGGTCAAGCCCTTCTCTTAACTGAACTGAACTTGGCACAATCTGGGTCTAGCCCATCTTTTAACTGAACTGAACTTGGCACAATTTGGGTCAAGCCCCTCTTTTAACTGAACTGGACTTGGCACAATTTGAGCTCAGGATTAGTTAAAATTTTGATCCTTTAGTGATGGTCAATCATTTGGCGAAATTCGGGTTTACACTGTCAGGCGTGCTGAAGGTGATTTTCCCTCAATGGTTTCTCATTTTTCCTCCACGAAAAGCATTAAAGTTTCTTTTCAATTTTACCTTTATCATCCCACCTCATTAGTATATGTATGGGGATAACCCAAATGGGTAGTAAGACACAGAATACAAAAAAATAGCGTATTGAGAAAACCCTACGTGATATTTCACAAATAAAACTCATTTTAGAAGTCCGAGATTTTAATCTAGACCTACTAGTCACTGCCAATCCAGCTACTGCTAGTTATACGCTTTAGTGTGCGTGCTCGTTAGTTGCAGGTAACTATGATATTGTGCGTTGATTACCTCCGACAAAGTTGTGTTTGTACAGAGAGCAATATTTCATTCAATTTTTAAAGAGGGAAATCTCCCTGTTACAATTTCAGATCATTGAATTCCAAGGTTGATGAAATGGGGACGTATTCCTCAAGGATTTGGCTATAATATTATTCAAGTATTAACATTTAGTGTCTACTGTAGACTGGGGAACATCGACATTAGATATGTTTTCCACCTCTAAGTGAGATGTGAGAGAAATCGCGGTCATTGCTTTGTTGTTACTGTCTTGGTAATGGTCCTGGTGTCAACGTCCTTAGAACAAATCATACTCGACTGTTAAGTTTAATACTCGGGGTATCTTGTTTGAATTCTTTCAATTTCTGGAAAATTTTCCATAAAGATTTAAAAGATTCGGAGGTCTGCCTGAACTGCTTTGTTGTTAGTTTAGTGTGAGATTGGTCGACTACCGAAACTAGGCTATAAATACTGATCTAAGTATTTGTGGTTGAAAGTGAGTTATTTCCCTGAATATTATATATCGATAGATAACAATCGAGGTATCGTATCGATCGAGAGCGGAAGGAGAAAGCCTCGTGTTGAGTTAATGGGATGATGGTCGCTATACTTCATGATCCAGCGGCATCGCGGTCCGATACTCACACTTATATAACACAATTTATAACACTTGGAGACATTGATATATGATATGTGTACACACATTGATGGAGATAAGATGAGTATTTTTTCTTCTTTTTTTGTTGTTGTTGATCTGAAGCGGTCGTTACACACGAGCGCCAAGGTGGAAAGAAATACTTGTCCAATGTGACTGATCAAGGACTACTGCATCACCTTTTGGGATACTCCCATTAGAGGGAGTGTGGGGTGGGAGAAATCGAAACAACATTTATAAATAATGATATTTAATTTGTGTGCTCTTTACCATCCCAAAGTTTTTACTGATCTCAAATAGTTATAGATTCTTTATTTAAGACTTGTACCTGAATTAGATTAATTTAATTTGAGAGCATAAGGATTTTATTAAATGTCTGATGAATGGGGTACAATTTCAAATGGGTACAATTACGTGTCAGTGAGCACGTCAGCAAAGGTCAAGTTTGTTAGGCAGCTGTAAAACCGGGAGAACCTGTAAAATGGGAATATATACATATATTATTTAAAAATAGTGGGGAAAGAGGGAATTTAACAAAAATAAATGATACGACACAATCGTACGCGATTTTTAATAATCAGTGAACTACCCCATAGGACAGGCGCATACAAAATAATACAAAAGTTACGAAATATGATAGTAGTTGGGGTGGCGTTTGGGAACCCCAATTCTGCCAACGGGTCAAAACGCTTATTTCCCGGTGATGTAATCATTGCGTGTTATGTCGCAACGCTCCCCTTGGGTTTACCCTGGTGACAGGTGGCAGCATATTTCCTCCTGAACTGAATTTCCCCTCTGGTTATTTCCATGACGACATGGGGTTAGCGACCTGTTGTCCTCCTTCAATGTCGCTAAGGTTTATTTCTGTTTTAAAATGTGGCAATGGGTTTTCCCTTATACGTGGCGCCGGTTTAGTAGCTCGAGAAACCATGAATAGAACACGACCTTGAATGATGTCGCAAACCCTCTTCATCTGTGTGGCAATGTGTTTTCCCTGATGACTGGCGCCAGTTTGGTGGCTCGAAAAGACCGAAATAGAACACGACCTTGAATGATGTCGCAGCCCTCCTCATCTATGTGGCAATGGGTTTTCCCTGGTGACTGGCGCCAGTTTGGCGGCTCGACAAATTGAGTCAAGACAGTAATAGATCATGACCTTGAAACCGTGAGCTAGTACATGAGGTCATTGATACTGACAATCCTTTCCCCAGCAAAGGGTTTTCTCGATAACGTCATCACAGTGTCGTAAAGATGATGACTCATACCTGGCGCCAGTTTGGTGGCTTGAAAATATGAGTCAATACAGGAATAGATCGTGACCTTGAAACAGTCAGCTAGTACATTAGGTCATTTAAACCGGCCCCCCTCTCCCAGCAATGGGTTTTCCTGATGACGTCATCGCACTGTCGCAACCCTGATGACTCATACCTGGTGCCAGTTTGGCGGCTTGACATGACGGGTAGAAACAGCAATAGATCACGACATTTAATGATGTCGCAGCCCTCCCCCTTCTATGCGGCAATGGGTTTTCCCTGATGAATGGCACCAGTTTGGAAGCTCAACAAGACAAGTCAAGAAAGTAATAGAATGGGACCGTGAGGTCATTGATCCTGTTAATGTTTAGTACCAGTTTGGCGTCTCGACAAGTCAAGACTCGTATCTTGTTAACCTACGTGTAAAGGGGACAGAAAGGTTTTGCATGAATAAAACATGATATTACCAAATATATAATTACTAAACAATAAAGGTTTTACAGACATATATTAAACGTTTCACAGACATTACACATAATATCTATTTTACACTTTTACAGAAATGTTGCATATATTCGTTAATACGTTTTTCTACAGTGTTTCTTAGATGTGTTAGTAAAATTGTCTTTAGTCCACAATCCAGCATGTATTAGTCAAAACCGACAACTTGACATGTATAGTAGGTAGCTGGTAGGTAGGTTGGTAGGTTTTTGATGTGTGTCTACACCGTAGGCTGTTTGAGATCGATGATAACCGCTGATTCTGTTAGCGTGTCGCATACATCCACGACGAATGTGTCAATCAAATCGTTGCAATATCGTGCGACGGGTGTCGACTACATATCCCGGCGGTCGACGGCCACGACAATGAGGTTCCACACATCGCAAAAAACGCGCTCAGCTCAGTGATAGATAGGCAAACCATTTGAGTCCGGCGTCTTGTTTCTTATTTATGAAGACCATATGGTCACCGAGCATGCGTCTCAGAAAGATTTCATGATTAGTCAGACTAATCTTATGAGGAAATTGGTGGTTGCTGAAAAATGTTGATATGGCCGTTTTGAAACTGCACAGTTCTTGCCACTTTGTCAGGTTGAACATCGCACAATTCCCTCCGCATTTTTATAACTGAACATAGGGCGTAAAGTTGTTCTTGACACTCATGTCAACGATGACTTGCTTGGCATCGACTACGTCCAGTGGAAACAAAGTGTTGAAAATACTGGTGATGGCGAGCGGCTTCACCGGTTTTTCTCTGCGGGTGCAAACTTCTTGACCTTGCATGATGTTTGTTTGCTTCGACGACTGTCACAGCTATGGCCAGCACGCCACTGGGACGCCTCTTTTATAGGCGCACGCTGATTAGACGCAGCCTCTTGAGGGGTGGCAGGACCTTACAGTCTTGAAAAATGTTTTTTAATATCTCACCATCTTATCGTGATTTACCTGTATGATTGGTGGGCGAGCATAGGTCAAGGAAACTTTTCATTGTAATGTTCTGGGCGCTATAGAGAAGGTACATTAGACAGTAATGGCCGCAAAAGTCTGAGGTGATGCTTTGAAGTTGTAGTGTGCTATAAGACGTGCGGGAAGGGTTTTTGCATATAAATCCCAGATGTGCATTTATACAGGATGGAGAACCACAACTGTCAAAATATTCTCCTATGCCGTTCTTGTCGATAAAGATGGCGACACAATGCGTCCCATGCTTGGTATGTTGTTCAGTGTTGATGACGAGAACGGCAGGTCAAACTATTCGTGCGGGTAGTTGATCAGCAGGGAAAAAACCCGACCATACATAACGGAACTACAAGTTTTGTTTTCAACACACGTCTATTGGTGTGCGTGCCCAACTTAAATAATCCAATTTCGAAGTCCCCAAACGATGAAGGACGAAAAGAAATTCCATACATAGCTATGTGTCATGTACATGGTGTGGCACAATTTAATTGTTTTCAAAGAAGAACAAACTCTGTCGAACAGATATACGAGGGGTGTTGACGTGTATTTGACTAGAAACTTTTTCTTTTCTCCCCCCTTGACGTAGACGGTTTCTGCACGCGTTGTGTCACATGAGATGAGGAATTCAAGCTGATTGTAATCCACATCCCCGCTATCACAGGGAATACCAAGCAGTTTGTTAACGATTAAGTCGGCTTGCTTTTTAACGGCAGCTGAAAGTTCATCGATAGCATATGTGGGTTTAAACACCCAATGGTGAAGTAATGTACCGCATACAGATAAAACACTAAGTTCCTTGACGATAAACTGTTTACTGTCGTCGATAAAGCTCTGGAAATCCACAATGACGTCCATGATTTAAATGACGAGTGTAAGGGGTGGAAAGTCGCTTATATTAACTCCCATAATCGGTCACGACGTTTCTGTCCTTGTTGATGGTGATCATGTTGGTAAACTCTTCGTACACGATAGAGGGAGACATGCCTCGTCAAATTCCAATGCGATATTAAATTAGTGGACAGATTTGGTGTGAGATCGAAAGCAATGAGATGATATTCCTTAGGGAAAGCTTTTCGTGTGATGTCGCTACCCTCGTTCATCAAAAGGATACTCGTTCAAGAAAACAATGTATGGTAGGATATGACATAGTTGCTGTTTGAAAATTCGGGTTGTAGCTGTTTTGACGGCACTTATTCCCCGTCCACGTACAGCGAGAAATGTTTCATACCGTAGGTTTGGAAGTTGAAAGGGTTCTTGGTGGCGTCTCCATTTAACGCGGCGTTTTATACAAATTCCACGATGCATCGTTTGGATAACTGCCCGGTGAATACGTTGCGCAGTAACTTCCCTTGAACCCCCGTAGGAATAGTGAGTGTTTTTACTTCCACGCGGGTGATGGGATAGTTTGCGGGACTGACGTATAATGCCTTGGCATGTGCCAACAGTATAGATAGTACTACTTTGATACGTTGCACTATAAGTCCGGCTTCAGTGATATGAACCTTAAAGTAAGGGAGTTCAGGCATGGCCATAAGACTAAACCCTTCTCTGGAATGCACCAACTTGACTCTGAGTTCGGTGCCGTTCAAAAGGTATTTCTCTTGGTTAAACACGTCACCATGTAGATACCCCAAAAGTTCCATAGTCTTAATTTTTGCGGTGAGACTGCAACGGTCCTCAAATCCCTTGTTGCAGGCGTTAGCCTCTTCATAACTTCCTTGGCTGTCTGCGAATAACAGATCACAAGTCAAATATGTTATTTTGGCGTCACTGTTGTAATTGATCTGTATCTTAATGTACATACTATAAGAATACGTGTTGCTGGGCGGTGAGATTAGTTTTGGCTTAAAAACACATCCACCTGTGTGAATAGCGAATGCAACCAGTTGTTGATGGGAGCGATTTGATCCCCCTCTGTAAAAGAGCCACTGTCGGGTTTCATGATGGCTGCCTTTCGCATAGTCTGTGAAAGATCAATATATAACTCGCCTTGTCCAGTAACGGTAAATTCGAGGGGCGAATCATTGGTGAGGGAAGAGACAGGATTGTACTGGAGCCATTGCCCACTTTCAAGATTAGTTTTCATGGGTGGGACGGAAAATAGATCGAGTTCACTGCTGGAACACTCGCAGGACTGGGGGTGTAGAAACTACATTTCAAATAAAAATATCTATCGCTCCTTTCTTGACCTTTTTACGTCATGCAACGACAGAAGACTGACACCAATGCTTCTTACGACACCCTTTATAGTATGAGCTGGTCATCAGTGTGTCTATTTTCTGGTCCGCCTTGCGTTTCAGGTTTGTTCCAGCCTCACCAACAAGGTACCGTAGAGACTTTTTGAAAGGCCAAAACTGATTGGCGACGTCGGAGAGCACGTTGATACCCGTATGAGGCACCTGTTTTCCAATAACTTCAGCGCCGCTTTTTAGCAACGGTACGACGCTCTTAAATAAGCCGCTGAAAAAAACTTAATATCCCGTGCCCACTTTGATAGGGAACACCGTGGTAGATCGAAGATATACCTGTTCCAGACTGGTTGACGTAGTATCTTTGGTAGGGACGGTTCATGTTGAGCAGCGTCGAAAATGAAATTTCGCGCACAATTTTCCAAACTCGAATGGTAAAGGTTCATCAGTGCATGCCCATTTATTGATTTCCGGGCTTTAAATTTCTCTTCTAAGTACGGGCATGTAGTGCAACGGATCATAACTAACTGTCTTATGTATGCCGTAGAGATAGTTTATATTGTTGATAACGACGATACGTAAAAGTGGTGCCACAATGTAACCTATGGGCTGAGGATCGACTATATCCGTGTAGATTTACATTTGTAAGGGCAAACCTAGTAGAATATTGGCGGCGTATGGTGATTTTGGGACTTTGATCAGATTAGAGGTCTGAGGATCAAAACCGAGCTGCAGACTTAGTTGACTCTATAGAGTCAGCAGCTGTATAGTTGGTAAAGATGATACAACGTACACTTTTTTGTTGGGGGTTGTGTACTTGAATACGACTCCGGAATCCCCTTTAAACACCTCTACCTCATTTAGGGCTTTGATCAATTCATGGATAGTGCTGTAGTTTCCAGGAGGGATATGATCCTTGAATATATATTCCACGCCGTTAGCGTCCACCCAGTTGTACCATACAATATTTTGGCCCTCTGGTAGGGTGGTGAAAGGATACGGATATTGGAATTCAGCGAGAGCGACTTCCTACTGGCCTTAGAGTGTAAGATGGTAGGATAGTTGCGTGGTGAAGTTAGTGAGGGTATTTTTCGGGAAATATCCCATAGAGCTGTCGATCGACAAAGTGATGTAAAAATGGTTCTTCTTGGTAAGGCGCTGACGTAACTGGCAGGAATACAAGAATTAAACTTGGTGGGTAATCTTTCCACTGCACGTACACTTTCTTTCTGGCGCCTTTACCCTTGACACGTAGTATTTTATCAACTTTAAGAGTTTCGGGAAGACGTACTGGTTGCAATTTGGTTTCGTGAAACGTTCCCTCCACCTCTTCGCCATCAAGATCAGCCAGTCTGTAGATACAGGTTGTCGCAACATGACAGTGCTTTTTTTGAAAATTTCTTCGCACCAAATGCTTTCGTAGCCCTTTTCAAACAGCATTTTGAATTTTCTAATACGCACCGTGTCACCAACTTTCATTTTTGGCTTACTATTCGAGTTTAGATGCCATTGGTCGTACAGATTATCTCTGATTTGAAGCACATTGGTTTCTGAAACGTTGTCATATGCCATCTTGATACTTGAATTTTTGGGCCGTTGTAAGCGTCGATTAGTTCTTTGAGGACGTCCACTTCCCGATACGTGTTATATTTGGTAAAGTATCCCCACATGCGCCCTTTCAGAGTTATATTGAATCGTTCCATGATTCTTGCCTTCACGTCCTGATTATGAATGGTGTAGTAATGCACGCCTTCTTGCATGATAAATTTCTGGACTAGACGTGCCGTGAACTTTGTCCCCTTGTCCGCCTATAAACTTAGAGGTGTACGGCCGCTTTGTTTGAAAATGTCCCGAAAGGCGTCTCTCACGACGCTCCCCATCTTGGATGGAAGTGTCTTCACCCAGGCCATCTTGCTCTATACGTCGATGACGGTGAGCAAGTACACTGCACCGTCATCGTATTTTCCGAGATTCCGCATATCATTGATATCGGCTTTCCAGAGATCGTCAATGTTTGACACCACGTACTTGTTGCGTGGATACTTTTTTATCACCAGTTTGTCAAGAGTATAACCATCCTGCACTCGAAGCAATTCTCGTACTATGTAGGAATATTTCTTGGATTCCTTTATGAGCGACGCCACCCCTGTAAACCCTGCAGGATGAGAAGGGTCATAGTAGATGTTGGATAACGGGCCATTAAGCTTGGAACGGCAGCCAATTCTTTTCATCCACCCTTTTCTGTTTCTTTTTCTTAGGGTGTTGCGATGGTGAAAGTGGTTGGGGTACGAGCGGCGGATCTCTAATGGGTGGCAAACGTTTCGGATTTACAATCAATTCTTTGGGGATGTTTATTTTTTCAAGTGCTGTGAGAATCTTTCCCAAATAATCTGGACGTGTTGGGAATAAAACCAGGACCTCTGGGTTCGTAGCCAGAGCCTATTACCACTAGACCACTTAGGCGGCCCTAAAATTGTAATGATATCTACATAGTTATAAATTTAACTAAACATTAATGTTGGGGCTAAGGGAGGAATGGAAACATTTCTGAATGCATAAGAGAGACAGATTCTATTCAATTAGCCTAGTGTAAATAAAAGCACACAGTTAGCAATACTTAAAGCAAACATTCAAAATAAGAGTAAAATGAAGTGATATATCGATTAAGCACCCATAAGATCATGGTGAGAGGGAATCAGGTGGATTCTCCAACTCACTTTGCAATTAAGACTATTTTATAAAGCCCAACTTTTCTCACACAATGCTGCTTGGAAACAAACGAGTCTCCCGACGTGAGAATTTATGATCCAGAAGCTATTTTGATGCGTAAACTCTGACTAACATAGGGGAGATTATTTCGGACTGTTAATACTCTATCGCTACGTCGTTGATTTATTGCATGCTAAGATATTTAAACATATATTTTGCTGTAAGCAGTGATGCACCTAAGGGGGAGAGGGGCAAAAGGGTATTTGACCCCCTTCCCCCTCTTTCCCCAACACGACAAATAATGTTAATAGAAATTTAAATAATATTAAGTGTAACTAACATTGAAGATGTATCGAATGTATATTGTAACGTGGGGCGCACGTAGCCTGGGAGGGTCACAGGTCGTTAACACGTGAACGTGTGAACCATGAGTTCTTTTTAGAGATATTGGGGTATGCATCTGACCAAACACGAATGAAAATGCCCACGGAATATTCAAGGTTTTGATTATTAAAACTACCACATACATACACACACTTATTAACTATATATCTAAATTAATTATAATTAAACAAGTCATTAAGTAAAATAAAAAGAGCCTTAATCAAGTCTGTAACTTAATAAACTAATAGAGAACACAGATATGTAAGTAAATTGAATAAACAAATTAACAACTATAAAACACCTAATAACTATTCAAATATTTAAAAACCGTCACAAAAATGTTCTTTAACACAGTAGTCCACAATAACAACAAATGTCACTTGTCTCACACACGATACACGGATGGTGACCCGCTATACACAAACGCCGGACTCGCTGACCCGCCCTCGGACTTGCCGACCTGCTCGCTGCTCACTCTGGCTCACACACTTGACACGCCGGTCCACACAATGTACACACCAGTCCACACACTCGCACTGGGGACTCCCGGACTCATTAGTCAAGAACCAAGAACTGAGTACCTGGCTATCACCGAGCGTGTATATATAGGGATGGTGCCATCTAAGGGTCTGGAATCCTCCACTTCTAGAATTAATATGGCCAGAATAAAAAGAAACCAGACCCCTCCAGACGTGTCTCCGTCCTCACCCCCGTACACCCCTGTACCCTCTAGTCCTCCAGTCAAGTGAGAAGGTCGCTGCCTACCTGCTAGACAAGGAGGGAGACAGAGAGAACAAGGAGCGCAGCCAGAGTAAACAATGAGAGCGCTCCAGTCTCACTATCAATCACCAATCTTGTTACACCACCCCACCCTTAAGTCTGTTTGCCCCAAACAGATATCTCAAATTTGGGACTCTTCTCCTCGATATGCCGCAAGGCGATCGATGTGCACGACCTTCATTTTCCCTCTTGCTCTTCGTTGTATACGGATGACCACGTCGTTTATCCGGTTAATTAATTCATATGGGCTCTCCCATTTTCTCTGTAGCTTTGGTGATATAACCTTTTTCTTCTGTGGGTTGTATAGCAATACCAGATCTCCAGCTAAAAAGTTCCTATCGTTTGCTTGGAGGTCGTATCGTGTTTTCATCCGGTCGCTGTTAATCTTGATTCGTGTCTTTGCAAACTGGTGTACTTCTACCAGAATATTGCGAAGATGTTCGGTGTGTTCTTGATCAGTTAACTCAACGAGATTCTCAGGAAGGCCGTATAAAAGGTCACAAGGTAACCGAGCTCTCAACCAAAGAGCATCTTTGCAGAGATCACTCCGGTTGTTTCATGGACAGCTGATTTATAGGACAACAAAAACAAAAGAACTCTACTGTCCAAATTATTTTGATTTCCTGAGACGAGCATGGACAGGTATTGCTTCAGGGTTCTGTTCAGTCTTTTAACCATCCCATCCGATTGGGGGTGAAGAGAAGTGGTCATTGTTTTTTTATTCCTAGAAGATTGGCCATTTCCCGGAATACAGAAGACTCAAAATTACATCCTTGATCGGAGTGTAGCTCCAGGGGCACCCCAAATCTGTTAATACATTTTCAATTAAGGCTTCTGCTACTGTAATTGCCTCCTGATTTTTAATGGGTATTACCTCTGGCCACTTTGTGAAATAGTCTATAACAACTAGTAGATATCAATTTCCTTTCTCTGTCACTGGAAGTGGGCCCATCACATCCAAAGATATTCTCTCGAAGGGAGCACCTACATTGTATTAGTTCATACGGCTCCTTCTTCTAGTCCTAGGTCCTTTCCTTGAAGAGTAGACGTCACATTTCCGGCACCAGCTCTCAACGTCGTCCCTACAGTGCAACCAGTAGAATCAGTCTCTTACTTTCTCGAGTGTTTTGTTTATGTCATAATTCCCCCCAGCTGGTGAGTTGTGAAGGTCTTCCAGCATAGTTTTGACTCGATTCTTTGGCAATACCAACTGATGTTTCTTGCACAGACCATCTGCACTTTCCCATGTTCGATAAAGGACGCCAATTTTCATTACGAGGGAGTCCCACTGAGCCCAATAACTCTTCAATATTGAACTCAGGCCTGACAAGTCCTGTCAGTCTGGCTTCAATCCACCTTCTTTCCATTTTATTAATGGACATATGGAGTCATCTTTCATCTGATCTTCTCTTAGACATTCATCAGCCCCAGAATTTTCGTCCAGTATTTGCGACGTCCTCTTGCAATCCAGTACGTCTTTTCATTGGTTGTCCTTCTTCTAATTCGTTTTCTTCTCATTGCTGGCAATGTTGGGAGCCATGTTCCTCACATGGTATTCTGGATAACGCATCGGCGTTTCCATGACTATGTCCAGCCCGATGTTGGACTACGAAGTCGTACTCCTGGAGTTTTTGTATCCAACCTGCCATCTGTCCTCCAGGTTTCTTAAAACTCAACAACCCGTGGAGAGCGGCATGGTCGGTCCATATGAGGAATTTCCTTCCATATAAATAGTGATGAAAATGATCAACAGCTTTGATTATTGCCAGCAACTCACGTCTTGTTACACAGTAGTTTCTTTCAGGCTTCAGGAGACACTTTACTGAAGAATTATATTAACCTCTTAGAGCCATTTTGTACCTGAGAAAGGACCGCTCCGATTCCAACATCACTGGCATCCGTGTCCAATATAAACTTACCATCTTCTTCAGGGAATACTAAAATCGGTGGTGAGGACAAGGAATTTTTTAGAGTGTCGAAGGCTACGCCACATTCTGGGGTCCAATTAAATCTCCTTGTGGTCTCCGTAAGTTGGTGGAGAGGCTAAGAAATGTTGGCAAATCCTGGTACAAATCGATGGTAGTAGTTACATAGTCCCAAGAAGCTTCGTACTTTGGTTCGATCCCTTGGCCTTGGCCAGTTTCGGATACATTCCGTATTCTATTAATCTGTGTTCACCCCTTTTGCAGTAATTACGTGTCCAAGGAATTTAACTTCCCGTCTGAATAGATTGCACTTCTTCGGAACCAACTTGAGATTGGCATCTTCTATCTTCTGAAGCACGATTCTCAAGTGCTCTAAATGTTCTTCGAACGTACTTCCAGTTACTACGATGTCATCAAGATAAACTTGGCATTTGTCTGGAAGCAGGATTCGTTCTATGAGACGTTCAAACGTAGCCGGTGCATTACAAAGACCAAATTGCATCACCTTAAATTGCCAAGTCCCCTTTCTGTATATTGAGAAGGCTGTTTTATCTCGGGTCAGCTGGATCGACCTCACATTGCCAGAAGCCACTCTTCATATCCAATGTTGTGAACCATTGGGCCCCTGCCATTGCGTTCAAGAGTATCGTCTATTCAAGGTAAGGAGTAGGAGTCCTTTTTTGTGACATCATTAAGGCGGCAGTAATCTACGCATAACCGTGTGGAGCCGTCCTTCCTTTTGACAAGGACTACAGGAGACGACTATGGCCCTGAAGCTGGCTCTATCACATCGTGATCCATCATCTCCTTTAGCATTTCCTCAACCTCAACACTCGTAGACATGGGTAGGCGTCTTGGAGGTTGTTTGATAGGTGACGCATCTCCCGTATCAATCTTGTGGCAAATCACGTTAGTTCTGCCTAAATCACTAGGTTCGCAGGAAAACGCAGACTTATTCTCCATTAAAAGCTGGACTACTCGTTTTCCTTGGGAAGCGTCTAGATGCTCATGAAGAGTGTTCAGCCAGATCTTGTAAGGGCTTAGGTAGATCACTTATGGCAGGAGCTATTTTATCGATCGAACTTCCCCTCAACGTTATCTGAGATATTTGGTAACATCTCCCAATGATAATCCCTTTCTTGATTCCCCATGTATTGTCATATAGGTTTATCATCCTGACTGGAATGCTCTTATTGTTGTTTGAAAAATTGTTCTTGCAGTCATCACACTTAATGGTAGCTTGTTAGTGCGGTTTGCTGGCTCCACTAGTCAAAAGTGCGACCATAATCTTCTCCACACTTTGCTGGAACAAGGACTTCGCTGTTCGCAGGAAGGATGGTCGTTCGCTTACAGACCACTGGAAAATCGTCGGGAGAGGTCACACATCACCAAGATACAATTTCAACCTCTACTTCAGGTGTTCTTATAACACCCGAAACTAGATCGATACAGCAGCCAAACTTGCTCAGGAAGTCCAAACCAAGTATACACTCGTCCTCAATGTTGGCAACGTACACAGGATGTTCTACTTGCGAGCTTCTTAAATTAAATTTCATTTATGCCTTTGCCAAAACTGGTGCAGAATCACCAGTTACCGTCCTTATTACACATCCTTGAAGAGTGTTATCTGTTCGTTGTTTCCGATGAAACAACTTGGTGAAATCAGGTCGGACCAATGTGACGTTGGCACCCGTGTCCACAACCATCCGGCATGATTTTCCATCCAACATTCCATCCACCAATAGAGCGTCGTCTTTACATCCGAGCGATCACACATTGAAGATAACCATGGGAGCATTTTACGTGAGTCAGCTGGTCTTCGCTCCTTAAGACTAGCTTTCAGTAGTTTTCCCGGTTGATTCTTGTTCCAGTAATCACGTTGCTCACTGATCCTCTTCTTTCTACACTGGGAGTGGATATGTCCAACTTTATTACAGTTCCAATATTAAAGTTTGGTCGTATTATTAGAATTGGGGCCGCGTGGAGCGTTCTGAACCTCATGAATCGATTTAACTTCTTTTACTATACTTTTAAGATCATTCAGGAAGTTTTGCTGATCCAGACTTACACCGGCACCCACATCTCCTTCTTCCAAACGTGCGTTCCGTACCACACGCCGCGTGGACCTTGCAGCAACTTTGGCCGACTCCATTTCCAACGCTCTGGCCAAGGCCTCTCGCATAGTTCGAAGACCTGCAACTCTGACAATCTGTTGAACTTCACTGTCTTAAATGGCGTACAGGAACGCACCAACGGCGATTACGTCACGTGTATAAGCAGGACAACCTTCAAGGGCCAACTGTGACAATCTTTCAACATCAGCTGCCAGTTCCGCCAGGGACTAGTTGGGTCTTTGAACTCTGTTTTTCAACTGGGCATGGTAAAGATGCCGAAGCTGTTTGTCATTAAATCGTAGCTCAAATGCTGACGTCAAGGTATCGTAGTCCAATCGGGTGGACTCCGAGAGGTTCTGTAACACCACCAAAGCAGGCACCCCAAGCATTGCTGCCAAATACTGGTCTTTTTGTGTAATCTTACAGCCATTGATTTTGGCCACAATTTCAAATTGTGTTTGATACTCATGCCAAGTGCATTGTCCATCATATGGAGATGGTTTAATTACGGTACGAAATCCTTCTAAGGCACTAAGCTCGGAACTGCGTGGAAGTTGAATGGCATTACCTTCACTTGTAGCTGGTAGCTGCTTAAACGTTGATTCATTTACTCTCGTAGTCGTCCAAATCTAGTTTCCATTTCGTTCTTCACGGTGTCCCTCTCTCTCTGCAATGACGTAAATTTACCCTCAATAGTTGAAATCTTTGTTTTTAATTATTCTTTCATTGCGTTCAATGATGTCGTATGTACCGCGATCTTGATTTCCAATGATTACGTCTGTTCCGCCATCTTGTTGTTCAATGACGTAGTTTGCGACGCTATTTGGTCCAACCTGTCATTTTTTTGTTCTGCCGTGGCTTGAATAAGAGCTGTTAAACCCTGGATATCCGTGACCATTTTTCTCGTTGTCATTAAGCAAACACACCATCAATATACCACTTCTGACACCATTGTAACGTGGGGCACGCTTGACCTGGGAGGGTCACAGGTCGTTCAAACTTTAACGTGTGAGCCACGAATTATTTTTAGAGATATTGGGGTATGCTGTTGACCAAACACGAATGAAAATGCACACAGAATATTCAAGGTTTTGATTATTAAAATTACCACATACATACACACACTTATTAACTATATATCTAAATTAATTATAACTAAACAAGTCATTAAGTAAAATAAAAAGAGCCTTAATCAAGTCTGTAACTTAATAAACTAATAGAGAACACAGATATGTAAGTAAATTGAATAAACAAATTAACAACTATAAAACACCTAATAACTATTCAAATATTTAAAAACCGTCACAAAAATGTTCTTTAACACAGTAGTCCACAATAACAACAAATGTCACTTGTCTCACACACGATACACGGCGGTGACCCGCTATACACAAACGCCGAACTCGCTGACCCACCCTCGGACGCGCCGACCTGCTCGCTGGTCACTCTGACTCACACACTTGACACGCCGGTCCACACAATGTACACACCAGTCCACACACTCGTACTGGGGACTCCCGGACTCATTAGTCGAGAACCAAGAACTGAGTACCTGGCTATCACCGAACGTGTATATATAGGGATGGTGCCATCTAAGGGTCTGGAATCCTCCACTTCTAGAATTAATAAGGCCAGAATAAAAATAATCCAGACCCCTCCAGACGTGTCTCCGTCCTCACCCCCGTACACCCCTGTACCCTCTAATCCCCCAGTCAAGTGAGAAGGTCACTGCCTACCTGCTAGACAAGGAGGGAGACAGAGAGAACAAGGCGAATGCAGGGTAGACAATGAGAGCGCGCCAGTCTCACTGTCAATCACACATCTTGTTACAATATGCTACATTTTAAGATCAGGCTTCAGACTTAAGCCTAATATTCAAAATGTTTACCGTTACACACAACATTAACAATTGAAAAAACATACAAATAATAACTTCGATACCATTTGTCAGTGGCGGATCGTAGCTAAGGTTAGCTAAAGTTAGTGGGGGTGCTACTCCAGAAATTTTTTAGCGTTTGTTATAAAATTGCGTAAAAGGAAAAAAAAACCTGTATAAAAAGAAAATTTATTCAGGAAATTGATAAAATTTTAACAAATAAACAACATTTTCTACTTACTTTAACTGAAATTGTTACAGTTCAAGCTTGACCTATTCATTTAAAAATGAAATCAATTCTTCTTGTTTTAATTTGCGTAAACAGTTCAATAATTTTCTCCTCTGGATGACGATTGAGGAAATCTTTCTCCATTGAAAGTACTGAAAGCGCATTTAGTCTTTCTGTTAAATAAAAGAACATAAAAAAAATGAATCAAATAGAATAGCTAGAAGCAGAATAATAATCTAACTCTACACTCTTCTACATTTTATCACATTCAAGAATATGGTACGTACACGGTTTTTAGGCACAACACATGCTGAGTAAAAAAACTTCCTTCCACCATCACGCCAGAGCCGGTACTGCGAGAGCAACAGTGCTCTCTCTACCTGGCAGTCCTGCCTTCCTCCCCACTCCCCTCCTATGTGTGCATGCGCACAACAGTCAAACACCACGCACAAAGATGTTTGTATCTTTTTCATAAACTGGGGGATGGTTACTGAAGTACTGACATTAAGCTTAAGGAATATATATTGTACTACAAAAATAAATAAGGAATTAAAGAAATAGGACTCATTATATTTAATGTTATCGATAATATCAAGTGGAAATAGGTAGTGCTAGCAGTTCCACAGTGCCTATACATAAGCCACCACTGCCATTTGTATTATTTAAATTACTTAATTGATATAAAACTACTCAAAATTATTTAAAAAAGCATTTAATATTCATAAATATTATCGGCCTTCAGGGATTAGGAGGCTGTGCAACTCCAAACCCGCTCTCTCCATCAAAATGTAATTCTTGCTAGAGCCTTGATTGAATGCCTCCCCCCAAAGTAAAAGGCTAGGTGCGCCACTGATTAAGTAAATTATAAGAAAATATATTTTATTTTACCTTTTCCTTCTAAATCATCATGAAATGGTGAAATCACACTCCTGACTTTTGCGATTCTTTGATGTATTATTATATAAAATCACAATTACTAATAAGTCATTAATGTAAAACAAATACTAAAAGAACACTATTAAAACTCCACGATCCTTTCTACTAAAGAAAAACAAGAATTACCGTCAACTACGGTAATAGTAGCCTCGTCACCCGGCTCCC
>CABFVX010009090.1:0-20125 GCA_902151425.1 Timema shepardi
AGGCCTCCACCGTGGTTCGGATTCCACGTTAAACTGTAGGTCCTCCATTTCATCTCACAATCACCCTACCATTACACATTTAGCGTGAGTGCGTACAAACCGAACGGGTAGTAAGACGTGATAATAATAATAAATACTCTCTCTCCTCTTCCCTGAGTGGTCTCTCACGAGCGAGAGGACTCGCGCGACTGACGTCACACTTCGTGCTTTTCCTTACTCCATCCAGTCCAAGCCCTTCAACTTCATCCCCTACCAAGATTGTGTTCTTATTCTTAGGGCCAGTCTCATAGTCAAGCTTAGTACGCCTCAAGTGCGGCGCTACACTAAATACAAGACATCACCTACCTAAACCAGAATGGAATGGGTCGTTCTCGCATAGGAAACTGGCCCTTACATTAAGAGAGTATACGTACAGACAATACCATAGCTTTACGAGCAAAGGAGTGCATGATGAACCAAGCCATAGTTTTATGAGCAAAGGAGTGCATGATGAACCAAGTCATAGCTTTATGAGCAAAGGAGTGCATGATGATCCAAGCCATATCTTTATGAGCAAAAAAGTGCATGATGAACTAAGCCATAGCTTTATGAGCAAAGGAGTGCAGGATGAACCAAGCCAAAGTTTTATGATCAAAGGAGTGCATGATGAACTAAGCCATATCTTTATGAGCAAAGGAGTGTATGATGAACCAAGCCATAGCTTAATGAGCAAAGGAGTACATGATGAACCAATCCATAGCTTTATGAGCAAAGGAGTGCATAATGAACTAAGCCATATATTTATGAGCAAAGGAGTGAATAATGAACTAAGCCATATCTTTATGAGCAATGGAGTGCATAATGAACCAAGTCATAGCTTTATGAGCAAAGGAGTGCATGATGAACCAAGCCATAGTTTTATGATCAAAGGAGTGCATGATAAACTAAGCCATATCTTTATGAGCAAAGGAGTGTATGATGAACCAAGCCATAGCTTAATGAGCAAAGGAGTACATGATGAACCAAGCTATATCTTTATGAGCAAAGGAGTGCATAATGAACTAAGCCATATCTTTATGAGCAATGGAGTGCATGATTAACCAAGCCATAGCTTTATTAGCAAAGGAGTGCATGATGAACCAAGCCATAGCTATATGAGCAAAGGAGTGCATAATGAACTAAGCCATATCTTTATGAGCAATGGAGTGCATGATGAACCAAGCCATAGCTTTATGAACAAAGGAGTGCATGATGAACCAAGCCATATCTTTTTGAGCAAAGGCGTGCATGATGAACTAAGCCATATCTTTATGAGCAAAGGAGTGTAAGATGAACCAAGCCATAGCTTAATGAGCAAAGGAGTAAATGATGAACCAAGCCATAGCTTTATGAGCAAAGGAGTGCATAATGAACTAAGCCATATCTTTATGAGCGAAGGAGTGCATGATGAACCAAGCCATATCTTTATGAGCAATGGAGTGCATGATGAACCAAGCCATATCTTTATTAGCAAAGGAGTGCATGATGAACCAAGCCATATCTTTTTGAGCAAAGGAGTGCATGATGAACCAAGCCACAGCTCAGGAAAAGCCTGTTGTTCACCTTGTAATCGGGTGTGCGCCGACATCAGGGACGCCCGGGAGATGCCGATAGCACCCACGGCGGTGATGTTGATAGAGTAATTCGCGCAGGGTGTCAATCCTGTGATGACCTGCTCGAGGTTGGTAGTGTTGAGGCAGCCCTCCGTCCCGTCCTGCGAGGACCTCCAGCAGACGATGTACCACTCGACACACTCGTAGTTGACCGTGGGAACTCGCCACTGCACGTTCAACAGGTCCGTCTCGGCGTAGTTCACGTGCAGGTGGTTTGGGACATCGGGGACTTGCACATCAGAAGGAACACGGGGAAAGTTTGTTTTAAAATCAGTTTTATGGAAAACGTCAGATACCTTAGCTCAGTCGGTAGCGTGTCTGTCTACTGAGTTGAGGGCCCCGGGTTTGATTCCCGGCATGGCCCAAAAATTTATAATAGGTGAAATGTGGATTCACCCTATTACAGTGATGAACGAATTATCGGCCTGGGGGCTGGGTGTTGTTCCTGTATTAGAGTGACATAAGTATATAAGTCAAGTGCTGACAAGTGCTGCCCAGTGGCTTTTCCCGGGGTCCCAGTGGCTTCATCCGGGGTCCCAGTGGCTTCATCCGGGGTCCCATTGGCATCATCCGCAGCCGAACGGGTCTCTGAGCTTCCTTACCTGGCATTCACGCTATCTGGAACCTTCAACCTTGCTAGTGGTTGTAAGACTACCTTCGTTATGTTTCTTATGGTCGATAAGAGCAGTGTCACCTAAGTAAAGCAAGCAGTAACGTCGACAAAACACAGGGGGAAGGGGGAAATGTACTACCTGCGGCGGTTGTGTTGACTTGTTCCGATAGGACAGAGGATCTAGCGCCGTCAGTCCAAGCGGTGACGTTGACGGCGTACGAGGAGCAGGACCTGAGGTCAGGGATATACGCGGTGGTGATGTCTCGCGTCTGATTCACACAGACCGTCTTTCCGGCGACCACCAGACAAGCCTGGTAGTAGTCGAGGCAATCCGATTGGTCGACAGGAGCCTCCCATTCGGCTACGATGGAGGTGGCGTTGGCGAACGAGAAGGTGAGACTCCGGGCCGGTTTGGGAGCTGTAAATATTGCACTCTCGTTAACACTGATCGATACAGATGTCATTTTGTCTTGTCATCTAATTGGGCACCTCGACATGTGCCCTACTAAAGGTTGGACTAACCTTTATTACTGGGGTTTCCTAAGTTTTTAATATGAAGCTTGAAAATTGCCTTTGTACAGGTGTTAACTTTTCAAAAATTTGACAGGGAAGGGCTACTCGAATTGGTTTACAGAATCATCTGATTTTCAAAAAATGTCCAGGTGAATATTGCTATAAATAACTTGTAGAGACAGCCAACTAAAAAAAAATATATCGGGAGGAAACCATTTCAAAATGCTGCTCTGAGCAAATAATTTAAAAATAATCCCAACAAGGACCTCTCTAATAAGTGTCTGAATTAGTGTCTAAAAGCACACAATTTTTAAATATATAAGTGGGAAGACCTTCAACACCTTCTGAAGGAATCTTATTTAAAAAAATTCAAGCAAGGGATCATTCTATATAGCTTCTAAAAACATCCAATTTCCTAACATTAACTGTGGGTGGGGGGCGAAGGAGAGTAGAAAAAAAGCTTTTTCGTTACTTGCCACCCCCTCTAACCCCTTACACAAATGTAAATAAAATTCTACAATTTCTGTATAAATAACAATGTTCATATTTTTCAAGTTTGGATAATAAGCCTTAACATCATATTATAAACTTACGATTTTGAACCCCCCCGCCCCCCCAACCCCATACGTCCATAGGGTGACTCACGGGTTGTTGTCAAATCAATGCCGAGTTAAATTATTCTTTAAGGAATATCTTTTCAAAATCTTCACTTTGATTACATTTGTAAACAAACAAGATTTAGCTTTATTAATAAATCTGGTCTAAGGGTAAGGTGTCGGACTTCTTTGCTGGGGGCCCGGGGTTCAATCCTCGGTCCCGACACAGATTTATCTGATTGCCAAACCCTTCCTTCACCTCTGACAAGACGTGTATTTATCACAACTTGTGAATGTGTTTAATGACAGGCCTCGACCGTGGTTCGGATCCCACGTTAAATTGTAGGTCCTCCATTTCATCTCACAGTCACCCTACCATTACACATTAGCGTAAGTGCGTATAACCCGAACGGGTAAGTAAGACGCGGTGCTGATAATAATAATAATAATAATAAATCGACACGCATATAGCCCAGACGCCTCGAAAAAAGAAGACAGAGAGAGAGAGAGAGTGGAAACGTATTTAATATTCTTAAATTACGTTCATAGGATGATTCCGTTACGGGAAATTTTGTGAATAAAGAAAGAGGCACACGGATACGGATAGGAAAATTTACGGTGAAAATTTTGAACCGATGGGAAGTGAAATTGTGAGAGATCGTTTTTATTTTGTGGTGAAATTCGATCTTCCTAGTGTTTTGTTTGTTTTCTTTAAATAGCGATGGTACAAGGTGGTATCACTGGGAATGAATAGCTTAGAACTATGGTCACATGAGGTTGCTGATTTGTTCTCACAATCATTGGCCTATAAAAAAACAACAAAGCTTATTCATGCCCTGGAAGCTGCTTTGAATGCACCGTTGACATCTAGTTATGACTTTAAGCCTGTTCCTCCAGCCAAATGGATATATAGAGAGGTGTTCAAACTGAAGATATTCTGGAACATTATACAGGATGTTTCACTTGCTCTCGGTCCCTGTGTTTCCCTTATAACCCTCAAACTAAAGGACGTAATTTGGCTGAGAGAAGCTCTCAAAGTCCGAGAACGGGCTAAACACCTCCCACAATGTTTTTAGAAACACTTGACGTGTTTTCTGTTGAAGCAAATCACTTCAATTCAGGAAGTGTATATCCTCAGCTAACGACACACTAACAAGGAAGGTGGTCTATCCTCAGACAACAGCTATGATCTCACCAGGAAGGTAGTATCCTCAGACAACAGCTATGACCTCACCAGGAAGGTGATCAAACTCACCAGTATTCGCAGTGGTGTTGACCCGGGAGGAGTTGTCGGGTTGTCCCAGGGCTCGCACCCCCACAACGTATTCGCTGCAAGGCGTCAGCTCGGTAATCTCAAACGTCGTGACGCTGTTCTCTTGGATTGCGCAGGTCTGATTTCCCGGAGACGATGCCCAACAGATCTCGTACTGCATCACACACTGGGGGCGGTATGAAGGTGGTGTCCACGTCGTGATGACAGAGGAGCCCACAGACGAGGTCTCCAAGGAGCTCACATTGCCGGGGGTCAGGGCTGGGGTATAGACACACAAGTTAGCAACAATCTGTTTGGGCTTTATTTGGTCTCATCTCCACTTTGTGTTGTACTCACCGATCTACCGAAATAGCCCTATAGCCCTAAACCTTCCCCTTACCAAAAAAACTAAGATAACCCTGGTAATCATCCCGACACCCACGTCGATGTTCATATATTATAAGGCATCTGGATCCCAATAGTCTGGATTTCCAGGGACGAGGTTGGAGTTAGAATCTCGGCCAGATGCCTTGATGGTGGTCCCCCCCCCCATGTGATTTAACACTATGGGTCCCCTCCTTACTCAAATGCTTGTGCAATTTCTTGAAACTAACCTTTATCCCTCCTACCACATATATTAAGATTTTAAACAACTATTGTGTTGATTGTATTAACTAATTTACTAATAAGCATGACAATGTTGTATTATTAACATCCTCAAACGTATCAATCCAAGGTAAAGACAAGGGAAGAAGTTAATGACTTAAGTACAGGCTGTCCTAAAAGCTAAGCTTAAAATGTTTGAATTTTTTTTATACTTAATAAAAATACTTTTCTTTACAGGTTGTTGGTAATGTAAATAATTGCTAAAAGGTTCCATAGTTTAAAATAGCAGCGCAACTAATTCAATATTCTTCGTTTACATTCACGCAGTAGAGCTGAACTATTGAGGGCTGATTTCACGCTGAAACAGTCCGGTCCAGTCGCATCAGACCCTCCTGGAGTCAGCTGACCGGTTAAACACTGTTTTAAATGAAGGATCAACCAAAGTTTTCATTATGAATATGTCCCGTTCAAGCCAGTCAAATCAAGTCAAGACTGGTCTCGACTCGACCGGTTGAATTTCTGTCGGTCTTTGTACGTCTCTACCGAGCTCTCTTTCATTTCGATCCAAGTTTCCCTACGTTTTAATATTGGACAGCTCATTATGTTTGTTAGGGATCATAGAGAAATATACGATGTAAAACATACGAAGCATCGAACTAATTATAAATGAGTAAAATGATGGTTCAGAAGAACCGGACGTGTGTCTTCTCAAAGGCTGGACCCACCATTTTAAATCGTGTTTTGTCATCGTTCTGCGAATGATCCTACGAAGAATAATGAACGTTACCACATCCACGTCAATCTGGTAAAAAAGCCAGGATTTGACTGGACTTGGTCGGTGTGAAGTTAACCTTAGTGTTTGAGAATCCTTGATCTCATATCCTGTCCGATATATCCATAATATCCGGGCCAGGATTCAATAAAACATCATCCTTTTTTGAAGAATCAGAGAGGGCGATGGCTAGCACTGGGGGACCACGCATCCAAGTGCAGTCAGAACAGAATCTATGTCGGAGTGGCGAGATAAACTCGACGTACAAATTCACCTCGCGATGTTTGAGATGGAAGCCATAATTGACGCACATAAACTTCTCAACGTTGTCATGAAATTCTCATAGCGTAGGAATGGTTCACTTTCTCTGTTATTTGAAATGTACTACGTGCTCCTACTCAGCCAATCACGTGGTGCGAGCAACGTCCACGCGGCTATTTTAGTGCTTCATTTGTTTGTGTCTGGTGTGCATACGGCTTCTTTGGTCTCTTTATACGTACAGAGTAGGATTTGGTAGATATGACAATGGTTGATCCGGAAAGTTGGATATTTCGAAGCCTTTACATTGTTAATTTTTGTCAGATTTGTGCTAATTTCAAACCCAGCTTAACAACAGTCTTTACTAAACCGACAATGTCCAACTGGAGTTGGCCTATTGACGAATAACAAAAATTGGGAACACGCTTCACCGCCGGCAAGTGGGTTGCCTAATTCAAGCCTGCAATTTTCGTATGCTAACTTTTCAGAGTTTCTATAATTTTTTTTTGTGACCTGGCGGTCTAGGGGTGGTAAGGTGTTAGACTTCTGTGCTGGCGGCCGGGGTTCAATCCTCGGTCCCGGCACAGATTTATCTGATTACCAAACCCTTCCTTCACCTCTAACAAGACATCTTGTGAATGTGGGGAATGCCAGGNGCCGGGGTTCAATCCTCGGTCCCGGCACAGATTTATCTGATTACCAAACCCTTCCTTCACCTCTAACAAGACTATCTTGTGAATGTGGGGAATGCCAGGCCTCCACCGTGGTTCGGATCCCACGTTAAACTGTAGGTCCTCCATTTCACCTCACAATCATCCTACCATTACACATTAGCGTAAGTGCGTACAACCCGAACGGGTAGTAAGACGCGGTGCTAATAATAATAATATAATTTTTTGTTGGAATTTTTCTTGTTTTTTTTATGAATGTATTTATTGTGTATGTGTGTTTTATATAGCATATATAAAATGTGTGTGTTTATATGTAGAAAATGGTTAATTTGAGTTTTAGATATTTAGAATATTTTTAGATAGCACTTGAACTTGGAATTAAAAATAAATTATTTAGCACCGCGTCTTACTACCCGTTCGGCTTATACGCTTAAGTACTAACTACGCTAATGGATTAGGAATTGGGGAAGGTTGAATTTATAGGACGTGAACCCGCATTTGCGTGGATGGAGAGGGGAAAACCATTTAGGAAGAACCCCACCCCCAGTTCGCCCGACCGAAATTCGAACCTTGATCTCCCCGTCCTTGGCAGTCTAGCTCAACACGACTAGCGCGTTAGCCAACTACGCCATCGAGACGTGTGACCTATGGCTAAAAACTACTATTGTATACACACACACAAAGTGAAGCCATTTCTTGTGACAGTGATTCCTAAGATATCGATTTTTTTTAGAAAATAAATTTTCAAAAATATCTTTATGGGTAAGTTCAAATTTGGACTAAAAATTCCAGTAGTTTTTTTTTGTAACTCTTTCAAGATTGATTGAATTTGTGATCCCATGGCTGAGATCTAATGACCAAGTCGGGTGTGACGTAATACTCTTGTTTCCGTACGCAGGGTGGCCTTGATGGTGTTGGCCGCACTCTCGCCCGTCTCGTCCCTCGCCGTCACGGTGAAGGTGTAGGGGGCGCAGTTCTCCAGACCGGTGAAGTTCATCTCGGGGGTGAGGTCCAAGGGATGAGACGAGCAGTTGTTGAGGAAGGTGCCGGTGATCTCCCAGCACACCGACGTAGTCCTCCAGACACTCCGTGTCTTCCGTGAGGAAATCCCACTCGAGCAGGAAACTGGTGGAGGAGGTCTCCGACGCACGGACGTTGCTTACTCTTCTTAGAGGAGGGTCTGGACAAACATCAACATGAACATTGTGGATACTGATAGAGGAGGAAATAGACAAACATCAACATGAACATTGCGGCTACTGATAGAGGAGGGTCTGGACAAACATCAACATGAACATTGAAGCTACTGCTAGAGGAGGAAATAGACAAACATCAACATGAACAATTGAAGCTACTGCTAGAGGAGGTATCTACCACAGAGACCCCAAGTGGGGCCACGAAATGAACCTAGATAGAGAATCATACTGTACTAGAAAACGCAGTCAGGTTGGTGGCCTCGGAGTAGTCGTCGGACGAGCTGACGACGGTGACACTGATACTGTATCTGCCACACTGGGTCAGACCCGTGAGGTTCCGGGTCGCGTGTTCGTGTCTCGTTTGCGTGACGCAGCCGTTCTCATCCCCGTCCACCAGAGACCAGCACACGAGGTACCCTTGCAGACACTCGGTGTTCGAGGGGGTGCGCCATTGGATGGTGATGGTGGATATAGAGGTGCCCGTGGTTTCAAGTCCGGTCACTTGTTCGGGGACTGCAAGTGAGAGAGAGACGTCATCGAGTTGGGCGGTTACTACCGCCGGTTATTGTACTTGTACTTGCTACTTTAGGGAGGACGTTTGCCCGGTAGATACCGAGGATGAGGGGAGCAGGGGACGAACAACAGCTTACTTCAAACATAAACTAAATTAGAAAAAATGTCAATACATACATACCAACCACGCCATTCCCTTACGGGGTAGGCAATAAACTGCATATGGCTCACAAACCACAACTCTGTACTTAATCCATCCTCACTAACTTTCTCCACACTCCTCTATCCTAACCTACTCCCTTCTCTTCAACAACATCCATACACAGAGTCATACGTGCTCTTTTATTATTATAACTATTAACGTTTCTCTTTTTCACACATTCGTCTACAACATTTAGCCACGTCTTACATGGCCTACCCCTTCCTTTTGATCCACATACTCTACCTCATATATTTACTTCATCACTCGATCCACACTCATCCTCTCAACAGGCTCTACCCAACTTTAGACGCTTATTTCACATTGATCTATAGGATTCCATTTTAACCCCGAATTCCTTCAGCATCCATTTATTACTGACTCTGTCTATACGAGTTTTTCTAACATATATATCTTGAGATATCTCATTCCAATCACAATCGCCTTGCGCCTGTGTTTCTACTGACAAGCCCAAGTTTTCCCATCCGTAAAACCGCGCTAGTGTCGACACAATTTTTAAATACCGGCCTCGTTGCCTCTTTCGATACTACTTCATTCTTTACAATAATCTATATTTATCTAACTACTCTCCGAAATGCATTCACCCTCCTGTCGCTTTCCCCTTCCATACTTCCATTTTTACAAAACTTTATGCTCAGAAACACAAAGTCATTCACATGTAATAAATTGTTAACAACGTAGGCTAAAGCGGAACTCTTTGAATCCCTTGGGACTTCCCCGTTCAGGCTATGCCCATGTTTATTGGAGGTTTGAGGGAATTATAAGCTGCAAGGAACGTGAATTAATGATGAGACCGTACTAGGTTTCAAGAGATTTTTTTTTATTTCTGTCACACTACTCTACGAGTGGCTGAGAGCCTTCCGATGGCTACTGTGGTCACATATCGCTTATTCTAGCGGGATTTCGGGACGTTTGTGGGACTCCACTGACCCCCCTGGGTCTATCACAGAGTTCACTAGCTCCCAGAGAAGAGGATCGGTGAATACAGGAAGTTTTTTTCCGTAGAATTACTGCGCGAGCTTCCAGAAGTAGTCCTTGGTGTTCGTTATGTCCAAGCACCGATGGAGAGTCCTGTTGGAAACGTAGGACGGTTGCATTCACGATGATGCCTGCATCATCAAGGCCGTAGCCAGGGAAATTTTATGAACAAAGTATATATGGTTTAAACAATATCAAAATTAAGATACAAATACAAATTAGGGGGTCTGTGCTACCATAAAAACCACTTCAGAGAGCTTCAAGAGGTGTTTAATATTTATAAATTTTCCTAGCCTTCAACAGTTATGAGGTTATGTTGCCATGAAAAAAACCACTTCAGATACCTTCTAGAACGGTTTATCATTTAGAGTTTTTTCTAGTTTCCAAGAAATTCGGGAATGTGTCCACCAAACCCCCTCTGAAATTATTGGCTGGCTACGGCCCTACGCATCATGGCTATATGGGGTTCCACCGTGGTATACCCAAAAAAAAGGGCACGTATAAGAGAATAGCGCTTTTTTGTACAGCGTTAGGCCGTTCCTCGGGAAAAAGGTGCTACGTCTGTTTCAAATTCCCCGACTTTGGCTATCCCGCGGTATACGTGTACAAACCATGGGAAGGGAATACGGCGCCACATCTGTCTGGAAATCACATCGTCTCAACCGTAAACAAAATGCCAATAATATTATGCACACGTGTAAAAAAACTTTCTGGGTCAGTCTGGCCTGTTATCGAGCCGTCTAGGTGGGGACCTGGTGTGTTAGTCGTTGTTTCCTCTATGGATCTGTACGTGGACTCAAGTATTTATCATTGTCTTCCAAAAGTGGGGTATGAACCAATGCCCACTATGTGAACTTCTACAACGCCAAGGTAGAAGTAATGTATTCTATAACCTACCTGATGATACATCGATGTTGACAGCCTCAGAGGAGTTGCCGGACGAGCCGATTGTGGTCACATTGACGACGAAGTTGGTGCACGGTGTCAGTCCTGTGATGTTCGTGGCCGCGTGTTCGTGTCTTGTCTGCGTCGTACAGTTGCTCTGGTCCCCGTTCGCCAAGGAACAGCACACACGGTACGCCACTAAGCAGTCCACGTTCGAGGGAGGTCGCCATTCGATGGAGATGGTGGACACAGAGGTGCTCGTCACCTTTAGTTGCGACACTTTATCAGGGGCTGTAACACATTATTTAGTTCACAGGACTAGGCGAGGGGCTGGCTCACCTGGTAGATAGTTCTATGTACTCGTCTACTGCCCTCAACTTAGCTCAATACCCAATTCCCCCTGTATGAGTGGCCTAAAAAGTTGATGGTTTACTTCTCTCGAGTGGGCCGCTTTGAATTTAAGGTATCACCCTCTGGAATGTCAACAGGGGCAAAGGTGAAGACTCTTATCGACCAGATATTTGGGGACATCGAGAAAATATATATCTATTACACTGCCTCGGTGGCCTTGTAATCCGCCCCAACAATATGGAGGAACCCCTGGGCCACGTCAAGGAGATTACCTGGGCCACGTCAAGGAGAACACCTGGGTCACATCAAGGAGATTACCTGGGTCACGTCAAGGAGATTACCTGGGCCACGTCAAGGAGATTACCTGGGCCACGTCAAGGAGAACACCTGGGCCACGTCAAGGAGATTACCTGGGTCACGTCAAGGAGATTACCTGGGTCATGTCAAGGAGATTACCTGGGCCACGTCAAGGAGAACACCTGGGTCACACCAAGGAGATTACCTGGGCCACGTCAAGGAGATTACCTGGGTCACGTCAAGGAGATTACCTGGGCCACGTCAAGGAGAACACCTGGGTCACATCAAGGAGATTACCTGGGCCACGTCAAGGATATTACCTGGGTCACGCCAAGGAGATTACCTGGGCCACGTCAAGGAGATTACCTGGGTCACGTCAAGGAGATTACCTGGGCCACGTCAAGGAGATTACCTGGACCACGTCAAGGAGAACACCTGGGTCACATCAAGGAGAACACCTGGGTCACGTCAAAGAGGTTTTGGAACGCTTAAGACGAGTCAGGCTTGCCGTGAATCCATCCATACAAGTCAACCATTGCGGTTGCTTGGATAGAGTTCTTGGGACTTTTTAAGTTTTTGGAACGGGTCCTCCATTTATCCAAAATTTACCAAGTCAATAAAAGGAGTGTCAGTTACCGAGCACTGTAATGAAACTATAGTTTTTTTCTTAGTTACAGTAGCACCATGGATTCTTTGGTGCTGACTGACAGCTAACAAATGACTTCTGACAGTCAACATTGAGATATAGGTCTAAATGTTGACTGTCAGAAGTCAGCTGTGAGCTGTCAGTCAGCACCAAAGAAGCCACGGGGCTACCGTATATTAGAGTTTTTCATTGGGTCACTCTCCAACTTGTCATAATAAATCACCTGCCCGCTGTGTCAGCTAAATTAACAGGTTAAAATTTGGAAGTGGTAAAGAGAAAGAACGGGAAGATTTTTAATAGTTTTATGTTGACGTTCATCGTCTCTCCCTTGTCTTAAAAAATTGTTAATTTAAAACAAAAGCTCATTTTTGCAGACACATGCCTCCACCACAGGGCTAGGAGAAACGATAGGACAATTTAATGTCTTGCAATACTAGGACCATCCATACATACGAGAGGGATTGTTTCACGTTCGAATTAGAGAGGTTGGCGGCTGACTTCACAACAGATATGTTTATATGATACCTCGAACATATGCGAACTTTCGCTTTGTCCTGGTTGTTTATTAACCCCGCTGATGGGGGATATTGGATTGTGAGGGGTCAAATTACTATCCTCCCGGATATAGGTAGGTCACAAGTTAGGGAAAAGTAACTTCGTTGAAGACAGTATTTCCTGGATGTTCCAAGACACAAATGAGGGTCACCAGGGTACAATTTAGATTAAAATTACGATACCCTCGCCTTTTATAGTTCTAGGGTAGATATCGGATGTTTTCAATCCTCTCCGAGAATTATGAACTCATATTAGGCGAGGTATACACTAAACTGACATCAGACGTACCGTTTGAAGGTTTCAAGTTGGTTGGGGGACTCCTGCTGATGAAACCATCAGCCTACACCAATTGAAAAGTCACTTATTTCGTTTAAAATTATTCACTTAAAATATATTATCATAAGGAGGTCACTTAGGAATCACTAAAACGATAGACAAGGTAATAATACTACTCGGCTACAAACCCACCCATAAAGCTAGGTTGGGGCCCATCATCGTCTGACGTTGCACAATCCCCTCTGAGAAAACGTTTTGAGGACTTGTTTGGTCTTTTACCTACGACAAGAGAAGGTCAACCTTTCACCGTTAACAGCAATTGACGCCCTCTCCGAATTTGTGCGGTTAGTGAGCTTACGGAAGGCCACCGCGAACAAAGTAGATAGAGCTTTGGCCAAGCAAGAGTTTCACCACTTTGGAATTCCGTGTAACATTGTCTTACACAACAGTAACCCACTCCCCTTGCAAACTCTGTACATCAGTTGCTGCAGTCGTACGTTAGGGACAGTTTCCTATGCGAGAATGGCCCATTCCATTCTGGTCTAGGTAGGTGTCGTCTTGTATTTAGTGTAGCGCCGCACTTGAGGCGTACTAAGTCTAACTATTAAACTGGTCCTTAGCCTCTCGGGCTTATAACCATCCTCCCACCAACCAATCAACGCGGTCCTCTATAGCTTACAGGAAGGGTAACATACCGGATGTCGCAGTGATGCCAACAGCCTGAGAGTAGTCACCGGATGATCCGACTGACGTCACGTTGATGACGTAGCTTGTGCACGGGCTCAGTCCTGTGATGTTCGCGGTCGCGTGTTCGTGTCTCGACTGCGCGACACAGTTGCTTTGGCTCTCGTCCGCCAGGGACCAGCACACCTGGTACCCCTCCAAGCAGTCCGTGTCGGAGGGCGCTCGCCATTGGATGGAGATCATAGAGCCGGAGACGCTTACTACCTTAAGCTGTGAAACGCTTTCGACGGCTGTAACCACGTTCACAAAGCTTAAGGAAGGTTCGTGGACTTGTATGAATTGGCTGATTATCTTACCGCGCGATTTACAAACTAACTTAATTCTAGAGCAAGCACAAGAACCAGTTCTCCTGACGTTGACCTGTCGCTGTAAAAGAGGAGGCTCTAATTCTAACAATCATAAAAATTCGGGCAGTTATGGTAACTGAACCAGGGACCCTTAATTCAGTTGGGGGATGCTCCACCGACTGAGATAAGCTGTGAGACTGTTTTAAAAGGGGTCTGGTCTACTCGTCAGGGCTAAGAGAGAGGTTGAATATATGGTTTCAATTCAGGCTGAATACATTAGAGGGATTTTAAAACAAATGATTTAGAATCAGGAACAAATTTAAACACTGAACAGTTAAACTTTCTAAAAAACTTATTTTAAATAAAAATATAATTATATGCTTTAAATGATAAAGGGATGCCGAAAAAAATGTAACGGTTGATTAAATTGTTTAATATTCAACAGCGTTTAGAGGATTGTTCACGAAATTGTTTGGTTCTGTAATTGATGTCGGTTGAAGTTTATTATCGATTAAAGTCATTCTGACAAGACATCTTGTGAATGTGGGGAATGCCAGGCCTCCACCGTGGTTCGGATTCCACGTTAAACTGTAGGCCCTCCATTTCATCTCACAATCACCCTACCATTACACATTAGCGTAAGTGCGTAAAATCCGAACGGGTAGTAAGACGCGGTGCTAATAATAATAATAATAATAATAATAATAATAATAATTAAAGTCATGTTGGGAGAAATGTGAGATAATATTGAATATTTCAATGAGATGATTTTATTTTTTAAATAATGAAAATCCAAACAAAGTTATTACCCTTTAGAATTCAAAGTAGCTAATAATACAAAATTTATTTTTTTGACGTTTCATTCACACAAAATTGTAATATTCTGACAAAATATGATGTTATTTTATATTCGAGATAAAATTAATAGAAATAAAATATGAAAATAAAAATCAGGCGATAATGACTTATGGAAAATAATAAGTTAACGATGGTTTACCTGAGCAGTTTGTTTGACTGCTTACTACACCAACAAGGCACAGAACAGCAGCAAAATGAAGCAACATCTTCTCAACCTGTCGGAATACAACATGAGTGTTTTGGACTTCCTTTTAAGTGCTTGGTTGTATTATTTGTAGTAAGTGCGTGGTCACTTATTTACTCCCCCCTTGATACCGCACTTGTTATTTCAAGAGTAGGTGCCTTTTAACTCTAGATATAATATTATCTCCGCAGGTAATACATTAGATAACTTTATGCTGGCGATACAAATAACTTAATCACATTATTGATTATAATAAAATGTAATATCAATAAACATATGTAGGTGTTTATCAAAATTATCTTACATTCCAATGCACCATTAAAACACTTTAAACAAAATCAGTTTGTTTGGAGGAATGTATAAATGCGATGCCTGTCTCAAAACCGTATGAGCCCTTCTCAGGTAAACCATACACGCCAGGCCTCCACCGTGGTTCGGATTCCACGTTAAACTGTAGGTCCTCCATTTCATCTCACATTCACCCTACCATTACACATTAGCGTAAGTGCGTATAACCCGAACGGGTAGTAAGACGCGGTAATAATAATAATAATAATAATAATAATAATAAACCATACAAGACGAGACTGATGCCTCTGTCCGCGTACCCACAGGCGCGGCTCTTTCCTCAGCTGGTAACGCATCTTTATACTGAGCTAAAAGCCCCGGGTTCAATTACCGGCCTGGGTCGAGCAATCTCAACAGTGATACTGGGGTTCCCCCTTTCTCAGTGAGTGACGAATTAACGGCTGGGGGACTGAGTCTGTCGTAGAATTAAGCTAGTGTGTAAATTGACTGCTGATAAGATCAGTGGCTTCTGAAAACATTAGATATTGATAATAATAGTAATAATTATAGTATCGTCTCGGTGTCGGTGAGAACTACTGAACCGGAAAAAGAGGGAACTGGATTTGAGTCCCAGTTGGGTGTAATTTCCCACGGTGCGAGTTTAAAAGTGTTTTTTCCAACCTCTTTCAAGGCGAATGTTGATGCCCTTTCATCCACATAAACTTCCTTATCCTGTGCCGTTGAATGATGAATACAAGAATTATGTTAATTTCTATATATTTTCTTGTAATACTAATTATAATAATTTTGGTTCAACTTACCTCTTACCCGCTTTAGTGGCCGCACGGTCTAAGGCGCTACTCTCGCAGTAGATTAGAATGCCGATGACGGGGAGATCAAGGTTCGAATCTAGGTCGGTTGTACTAAGAGTAGTTTTTCCTGAAATGGTTTTCCAATCTCCCTCCACGAAAATGCGGTTACACTTTATCTAAATAGGCTATAGACTTTCTAACCCTTAACGCCATTAGCGTAATTAGTACACAAGTGTATAACCCTAATGGGTAGTAAGACGCGGCGATATAAAAAATACTTACCTCTTAACGTAGGACATGTAGAGTTTTTGTTTGAACTAGATTGTAAAGACTGATTGTTACATCTCGCGTTATTTTAATTACACGACAAATCTCTCTTCTCGGGTCAAATGCTTCCCAATAGCTCACATATAGTTTTATTATATCCACAGGTGACCTGGTGGTCCAAGGGTAAGGTGTCAGACTTCTGTACTGGAGGTCCGGGGTTCCCACCCCTAACCTACAGACGGTACATTTCAGCCCGCCATATTACGTCATTGTGAAATTATTTTATATGTTCAATGTCGTGTCTGTTCTCGAGAACCCTTCGGGGCTGGTGTCAACTGTTTGTCCATTTATGTTTATTGCATTGTTATTCATGTTCTTATTAGATGGTTAAAAAACAATAAAACCTAACAAACAACAAATATATATTTTATTTGTTTCGCCAATTTATATAATTCATTAAAATATTTATCAACATCTTCTAATAATACTTCTCTATAGATTACTGAATTATTTGTTTTCACAATTTTAATTAAAAGGCGGTGACCTGGCGGTCTAGGGGTAAGGTGTCGGACTTCTATGCTGGCGGCCGGGGTTCAATCCTCGGTCCCGGTACAGATTTATCTGATTACCAAACCCTTCCTTAACCTCTGACAAGACATCTTGTGAATGTGGGGAATGCCAGGCCTCCACCGTGGTTCGGATACCACGTTAAACTGTAGGTCCTCCATTTCATCTCACAATCACCCTACCATTACACATTAGCGTAAGTGCGTGTAGCCCGAACGGTTAGTAAGACGCGGTGATAATAATAATAATAATAATAATTAAAAGGACTACAACTTATATAAAAGGATGGTCGTGTTTTTCCAACCTTCCTTACTTCCACATGAATTGTTCGAAGACGTCTACACGTCCTAGAAATATGAAATTGGGCAATCAGGTAGTGGGAACGACCTTTAGACCCCTCTATACAACCAGAAAATTCTAAAAATTGGAAATTTCAAAATGGATCGCCGTTAGTTGGGGGGAGTATTGAGAGGTATAATATATATAACATTAGGGAATGTAGATAATTGAAATTTAGCGGGCAGGTAGAGGTACCAACCACCAATATACATAATCACACCCGTTTTAAAATTTGAGATTTCAAAGCTGGAGTTGATAAAATGGGAGAGGCGGGCTCAAAATTTTCAAAACTAAAAAAAAAAAAANACTGGAGTTGAAAAAATGGGAGAGGCGGTCTCAAAATTTTCAAAAATAAAAAAAAAAAAACTACTTACAAGGGTGGTATCATTCTTAAACTCGATTGGAAGGTTAGGCGACCACTCCAACTAACCAAAAAAGTCTTATAATTTCGAATTTTAAAATTGAACACCGAGAAATAAGGAGGGGAGGGGGTAAAGTAGAAAACAAAACATTTAGGTGGGATAACAAATAAATTTCCTGGATGAGATATGATTACTTAAAATACAAAAATAATTGTTTAAAATATTTAAATTGTTTAAGTGGGGGATTGTAAAATCGAGGGAAGGGGAATTTCTAAATTTCCAAATTTCCAAAAGCTATACAAAAAGCTAAGTATTTGAATTTTCTATAAAAAAAAGTGTTTGAGATTGGGGTTGGAGGTCGGTCGAAAAAGAGCCAACTCAAAAGTTTTTTTAAAAAATATTCAAAATTGAATGCTGGAAAATGGGAAGAGGGGCTTCCTCATTCGTTTTACTTATCTCATGACCTATAAAGCAAAGATAGCATATTTTTATATTATAGCCTTATTTTTGACATCATGGGTTAGTCAGACTGCCTATTTTCACATATAGTAAAATAATTTAAACTAGCAAAGGATTAGTATTTTAAAATGGTTTTTTATTTGGTTAATTTTTGTTTGGCTGGTTTTATATTCTAGAAACAACAAAGCTACTTTACAGATTACCCGTCCTAAGATATTAAAATACTTTTATTTTTAGGTTAGGTATGCATTTGTTGAGACGGTGTTTCATGGCGAAATAGCCGTGCAATTATTGGTTAATGGATTTGCTGTAAAAGCTTAGGGCAAATCAAACAAAGTGTTATAAATCCAAACAATTTATTACATTCATTAAAATCACACTAAAATTTCTTAGTTACAAAGTTATTTTATTCTTTAAAGCAATGCACTAAACAAATCTTGTTTTATACATTTCAATAGTTATTAGTAAATTATATTTTATTTTACAAATTATAAAAAGTGTGGATTTCATCGGATAAAATAAACTTAATTTAAACATAACATTAATTTATCGAAAAGTTTCGGGTATATGTTAGTAAAATAATATTCAACCCTTAATATTTTTAATGAAATATAATGTGAGAATTAACATGTATGTACAAATTCTGTAATTTAATTAATGGTTATCATAATATGTTAGTAAAGTAAAATATCTATTTATGAACCGCGAAAAACATCTTATCGCGATTGGTTCACTTCCTGCTGCGACGTGGATATGTTCACCGACATTCAAACACTTTATCTTGTAAGTATCAGAGAGACAAATAACGAGCTGATGAATATTACTGGTGAAGTCAGAATATTTAACGAACCTGCAAAATATAAGGACACAATTAATGATACCTGTTCAACATCCATGAATACATCTAGAATCTAAGGTGGTTAGATAGATCAAGTCATTTTATTTTGCTGGGCTACAAATTTAGATTTAGACATGTCTAAGCAGAATTATTATGCTGTTATCTGTGCACTTTGCTTGTTCCCCAGACAATGGGGTGCTAAACCCTGACACGACAGGTGAGTTTACACTTTGAAATATAAGGTGTTAGACTAGTGATGTAAGGAGTTAGTTAATGTGCGCATGAGCAGGGGGGGTAACGCTGAGTCGGAGTTGGAAGCTCCTGGGCTTGAGATGAGTTCTCGCACCTCGTGGCGATTGCACTGGATCGGACAGGACAAGAGTCTTCCTGTGGGATGTTCCTCGTCCTGAAATCCTGGTGGCCCCCGGGCAACATCCGGAGGGTTTACCTGAATCTTTGTCGTTGTTGTCTGTGTGGGAGTGAATGGAGGGAAGAGGCCCTCCCCTACCCAACACACACACAGAGCGGCTGCTAACTCGAACCTTCCAGGAAAGCTGGTCAGGCCACCTCCACGGTCCCCTCTGAGCAACTTAGGTTGAGAGTCCTTTTAGGGCGATTCCTAAGATCGGTTTTTGACTCCTAGTTAAAGCCCTCTTTGTGTAAGAGTGATTCCTAGGTTGTGTTTCAACTTCCTGATGTATGCATCCATCACCCACGAAAGGTGGAGCCAACTCCTCATGCTGATGTAAGCTGGCCAAGGTGGGGTGTTCCAGCTGTTCGGTGACAACAGGGACTGATGGCAGACACGGGGTTATTGGTTCCTGAATTGACCGTGTTTACGTGTGTGGCTCGGCTTAGAGGACACATTCATGATGGGGGCAGAGATGTGTGAAAGATACGTGTTACTCAGAAATTGGCTGCCAGACCCAATATAGCAGAGTGGTTTCCCGCATTTAAAACTCCTTGACTTATAAAAGGTGGCTGCCTGCTAACGTAGCGGTGTTCTTAATGTGCGCACGAACAGATATATATAGTAAAAAACTAAACAGGTGCATGTGTCTAGTCATAGAGGAGGAATACAACAATACAATATCAAAATTGCTTTTGGAGGAATTTTGTCCCTCATCCCCTGGCCATGCAATGACCCACCTGAAATTGGTATATCTTCTCTGATTATCTCTGATGTCTCCCCGGTCACCAGAACCGCCGACACCTCCACAGTATAGGTGGTACCACTGTGCAGTCCAGAGATGGTCAAGTGGTCCTCACTAGATGGCAGCTCCAGACACTG